>PISX010020802.1:0-34998 GCA_004024625.1 Mellivora capensis | reverse complement strand
TCTAGGATTCTGATGGATTCCTGTCTCACATTGAGGTCCTTTATCCATTTCGAGTTTATCTTTGTATACGGTGTAAGAGAATGGTCCAGTTTCATTCTTCTACATATAGCTGTCCAATTTTCCCAGCACCATTTATTGAAGAGACTGTCTTTTTTCCACTGTATATTTTTTCCTGCTTTGTCGAAAATTATTTGACCTTCTTAAGATTCTTTCTTTCCCTCGGCCATCCCCTCACCCCTGCCCCATTCACACTCCTCTCTCTCTCTTTCTCTCTCTCTCAGAAACAAAACATTGGGAGCCAGGATTTGTGGGCCTTTGGTTTGTCCTTTTATTGACTAGTTATGACACTTATGCATCATATTTTAGGTCTTACGCGAAACTTGGTACTTAAAAGAACATGTATTTTATCTCCTTGAATTCAGAAAAATTTTACAAAATTATTAGGAGAAGGAACTTTGAATTAGATAAAATAGCTTCCTCAAGTAAATGTTATTCTCATGGTAATATTGTGCATACAATGTGCAGGTGGAAACTTAGAATAGATTTTTTTTTTTTTTATGTAAAGGGGCCTTTAAAGAGAGAAAGAGGAATACCTGTGATTTTGGAACTTAAGTATATTTTTCTGTCCATTATTAATAAGCTGTTTTGTGTGTTTATGTTCTTCTTGACTAAAGTGTAATATTATAAAATACAGGAGTTTTTTTTTAACTTCAGAATAAAACTTCTAAGTGCCAAAGTATATCATAAGTGTTCAATGGGTACTTATTTGATTAATGCATAAATACCAATTTTTATAAGGGAATTGAGGAATGGATATTCTAGTACCTAATTGGACAAACCAAGTAGAAAAAAATTAAACAGAAGAAGCATTATCAGAGCATCAATTAAGACAGTAATTATATGAGTAAAGTGAAAGAACATGAATTCATACAGCTAACACTATTATAGCACTAAATACATGACAGGGAAAAATAATCATTAATAGGACCCAAAACATAATGATTAAAACAGAAGAGATTATGGACTGTATTTCTGTGATAAGGAAGAAATCCCTTTAGGAATTAAAGGGAACATAAAAACATTCTCCACTGAAGGAAAACCAAGTTAATTTGTTGTTAGTAATCCTACCCTTAAAGAGTGGACTGAAGGAAGTTGTCTAAACATAAAAGAAATAACAAAAAGGCTTGGAATGTCAGAATGGAAAGAGGAATGTAGAAAGAGGTAAAATAAGAATCATAGACTAGCCTTCCCATTAGCTTCTTAAATCACCTTTCATGATTGAAGCAAAAGTTGTACCACCACCTGACGTGGTGTTTAAGAGATGTAAAAGAAACAGTTAAGATAATTACATTTTCAAGTGTGGATGGTTAAAGAGACCTAAGTGGAAGTAAGATATCTGTACTTCATTTGAAATAGTAAGGAAGCAAAACCAATAGATTGTGAAGTTATATATGTATATTGTGTTTCTTAGAACAACCACTAATTACATTGTACAGAGAGATACACTATAAAACACTATATTAAAAAATACTAAAAATTATTCAAGTAACTCAAAGGAAGGCAGGGAATGAAAAACAGAGGAAGAGAACCAGAGGAAAAAAACAAGAATAATAAATTGGCAAACTTAAACCATAACATATTAACAATTACCTTAAGTGTAAAGAGTCTTAATAAAATAATTACATGTATTGGCAGAGTAGATAAAGAGAAGATGATCCACCAATATGCTGTCTAAGTGAACTCGCTTAAACTATAATGACATAGGTAGGTTGAAGTAAAAGTTAGAAAAATATATATTTGTATATATTAAAGCAAGAGTGGTGAAACTAATACCAACTAGAGTAGACTCTAGAACAAAGAAAATTACAAAATCAAAGATAAATTTTACTTAATGATGAAAGGGTCAGCATACCAGGAGGGGGTATCAGTCATAAATGTGTTCACTCCAAACAACAGAGCTGCAAAATAGGTGATATAAAAACTGAAAGGAGTAATAGACACATCCACAGTTAGACTCAGACACTTAAACCCCACTTTCAATAACTGACCAACTAGACAGAAGATCTTCAGGTATATAGGGCTTACTACCATTAACCAGCAGGATCCATTCAATATTTATAGAACACTCAACAACTGCAGAATACATGATAAGGTAGACACTACTCTGGGCCATAAAACAAACCTCAACCATTTTTTTTTTTTTACTTGAAATCCTACGTAGTGTGTTCTCTAGTCAAACTAGATATCATTGTCAGAAGATAGCAGGAAAATCTCCAAACACATGGAAATTAATGAAAGATTTTGAAATAATTCATGATTCTAGTAGGGTGTGAAGAGAAACTTTAAAAATACATTGAACTGACTGAAAGTAATAATTAAAAAAATGAAAAATTGTGTAGTTCAGCTAAAGCTGTGCTGTAGGGGAAAATTGTAGCATGAAATAGATACATTTGAAAAGAGAAGTCTCAATAATCTAAACTCCCACATCAAGAAATGAGAAAAAAAGAATGACACCATAAACTCAAAGCAAGCAGGAGAAATGAAATAGAAGAGCAAAAAACAATGCAAGTGAAAACATAAACAAAAGAACAGTGAAGCAGAAAATGATACAAAGGTGAATAAATAATGAAACACAAACCTAACAATCCTGACAAAGAATAAAAATACAAATTACTGATATCAGGAATACCACTAAAGATCCTGAAAACATCACTAGGAAAATAAGGGAATAATATGAAAAACTTGAAAGTCATACATTTGACAATTTAGACGAAATACACTGACTCCTAAAGCCATCTTGACAAATAAGAATGCAGTAGGAGGAATTACTATGCTTGATTGAAGACTTATTATATAGTGGTGTTAAGATTGTTTGGTGTTTGTGGAAGCATAGAATATAGAATAAAAATGGTAATACAAGTTAGCATAATATCCTCCAGTTCCATCCACGTCAGATGGTAGGTGTTCATCCTTTCTGATGGCTGAGTGATATTCCATTGTATATGTGAACCACATCTTCTTTTTCCATTCATCTGTTGAAGGGAATCTTGGCTAATTGAACATAATAAATTTTTAAAAAAGTTAACACAAATACAGCCAACTGTTTTTTGAATAAATTGTGAAAGGAGTTCATTGGAATAGGATGGGCTTTTCAGCAAATGATGATAGAGCAGCTGGATACTCATGGACCAGAAATAACCAACTTGGATTAAATCTCATGCTTAATTAAACAATTACTTCAAAGTGAATCATATACTTAAGTATAAAATGTAAAACTAGAAGACCTTTGGAATAAAACTTAGGAGAAAGTCTTTGGGATCCAGAGCTTATTGAAGAGTTTTTAGTCATGCCACAAAAAACATAATTCATAAAAATTTTAAGACTTGTTAAATTTGACATCACAATTTAAAAAAATTGATTTGTGAAAGACTCTATAAAAGATGAAAATACAAACTCTCCAGACATGGAGAAAATAACTGTGAATCATATATTTGAAAAAAAAACAGAGTATGTAAAGAACTCATAAAACTTAGGAAAAACAGCACAGTTTAAAACAAGAAGCAACAGGGATATTGGTCTGAAATTCTCCTTTCTGGTGCGGTCTTTGCCTGGTTTGGGAATCAGGGTAAAGCTGGCTTCTTAAAATCTGGAAGTTTTCATTCTGTTTCTATTTTTTGAAACAGCTTCAAGAGAATAGGTATTATTTCTTCTTGAATGTTTGGTAGAATTCTCCAGGGAATTCATCAGGTCCTGGGCTCTTGGTTTTTGATCACCGCCTCAATCTCATTACTAGATATTGGTCTATTCAGGTTGTCAATTTCTTCCTGTTCAGTTTTGGAAGTTTATAGGTTTCCAGGAATGCATCCATTTCATCTAGGTTGCTTAACTTACTGGCATATAACTGTTGATGATAATTTCTGATGATTGTTTCTATTTCCTTGGTGTTAGTCGTGATCTCTCCCTTTTCATTTATAATTTTATTAATTTGGGTCCTCTCTCTTTTCTTTTGGATTAGTTTGGCCAATGGTTTATTGATCTTATTGATTCTTTCCCAAAAAAACAGCTTCTAATTTCATTGAT
This sequence comes from Mellivora capensis, assembly GCA_004024625.1. Classification (NCBI taxonomy): domain Eukaryota; kingdom Metazoa; phylum Chordata; class Mammalia; order Carnivora; family Mustelidae; genus Mellivora; species Mellivora capensis. The sequence continues at coordinate 30,918 of PISX010020802.1, read as the reverse complement.
GTGTTCTACTATATCTCTAGATTCTATCTCACTTACCTCTGTTCTATCTTGATTAGTTCCCTTCTTGCGTGTGGGGTTGGCTTAATTTGTTTTTGACTCTCCAGTTCTTTAAGGTGTAAAGAGAGCTGGTATATTATGGATTTTTCAATTTTTTTTGAGGGAGGCTTGGATGGCTATATACTTCCCCCTTAGGACTGCCTTTGCTGTATCCCATAGGGTTTGGACCAAAGTGTCTTCATTCTCATTGGTTCCCGTCAAGTGTTTAAGCTCTTCTTTGATTTCCTTGTTGATCCAAACATCCTTAAGCAAGGTGATCTTTAGCTTCCAAGTGTTTGAATTCCTTCCAAACTTTTTCTTGTGGTTGAGTTCTAGTTTCAAAGCATTGTCTAAGAATATGCAGGGAATAATCTCAATCTTTTGGTATCAGTTGAGCCCTGATTTGTGACCCAGTATGTGGTCTATTCTGGAGAAAGTTCCATGTGCACTTGAGAAGAATGAGTATTCCATTGTTTTAGGGTGGAATGTTCTGTATATATCTATGAGGTCTATCTGATACAATGTGTCATTCAATGCTCTTGTTTCTTTATTGATTTTCTGCTTGGATGATCTGTCTCTTACTGAGAGTGTCATGTTAAGATCCCCTACTATTAATGTATTCATATCAATATGACTCTTTATCTTGATTAACAGTTGTCTTATGTAGTTGGCTGCTCCTGTATTGGGGGCATAAATATTTACAATTGTTAGATCTTCTTGGTGGGCAGAGCCTTTAAGAATGATGCAGTGTCCTTCTGTAGCTCTGACTACAGTCTTTAGTTTAAAATCTAATTTATCCGATATGAGAATCGGTACCCCAGCTTTCTTTTGAGACCCATTGGCATGAAAGATGCTTCTCTATCCCTTCACTTTCAGTCTGGATGTATCCTTAGGTTCAAAATGGGTCTCTTGTAGACAACATATGGATGGGTCCTGTAGTTTTATCCAATCAGCAACCCTGTGCTGTTTTATGGGAGTGTTTAGGCCATTCATGTTTAGAGTGATTATTGAAAGATACGTGTTTATGGGCATCATATTGGCTGTGAAGTACTTATTTCTATAGATTGTCTCTGTACATTTCTTTTCTATGACACTCTTGGGTTCTTTCTTCTATTATAGAACCCCCCTTAATAGTTCTTGTAATGCTGGCTTGGTGGTCACCAAAAAAGAGAATTTCAGACCAATATCCCTGATGAATATGGATGCTAAGATTCTCAACAAGATCCTAGCTAATAGGATCCAACATTAAAAAAGTTATCCACCGGGACACCTGGGTGGCTCAGTTGGTTAAGCAGCTGCCTTCAGCTCAGGTCATGATCCCAGCGTCCTGGGATCGAGATCCACATCGGGCTCCTTGCTAAGCAGGGAGCCTGCTTCTCTCTCTGTCTCTGCCTGCCACTCTGTCTGCATGTGCTCGCTCTCGCTCTCGCTCTCTCTCTCTCTGACAAATAAATAAAATCTTAAAAAAAAAAGTTATCCACCATGACCAGGTGGGATTTATCCATGGGATGCAAGGGTGGTTCAACATTTGCAAATCAATCAATGTGATAGAACAAATCAATAAGATTTGATTGATGCAGAAAAAGCATTTGACAAGATACAGCATCCATTCCTGATTAAAATGCTTCAAAGTATAGGGATAGAGGGAACATTCCTCAACTTCATAAAATCTATCTATGAAAGCCCACAACGAATATTACCCTCCATGGTGAAAAGCTGACAGCCTTCTCTTTGAGATCAGGAACATGACAAGGATGCCCACTCTCATCACTCTTGTTCAACATAGTACTAGAAGTCCTAGCAACAGCAATCAGACAACAAAAAGAAATAAAAGGTATTCAAATTGGCAATGAAGAAGTCAAACTCTCTCTCGCTTCAAACGACATGATACTTTATATGGAAAACCCAAAATACTCCACCCCCAAACTACTAGAACTCATACAGCAATTCAGTAACATGGCAGGATACAAAATCAATGTACAGAAATCAGTTGCTTTCTTATACACTAACAATGAAAATATAGAAAGGGAAATTAGAGAATCAGTTCCATTTACTATAGCACCAAGAACCATAAGATAACTAGGAATAAAGCTAACAAAAGAGGTAAAGGATCTGTACTCTAGGAACTACAGAACACTCATGAAAGAAATTGAAGAAGACACAAAAAGATGGAAGAGCATTCCATGCTCATGGATCGGAAGAATAAACATTGTTAAAATGTCTTTACTGCCTAGAGCAATCTATACTTTCAGTGCCATCCTGATCAAAATTCCACTGGCATTTTTCAAAGAGCTGTAACAAACAATCCTAAAATTTGTATGGAAACAGAAGAGACCCCAAATTGTTAAGGAAGTGTTGAAAAGGAAAAACAAAACTGGGGGCAACACATTGCCTGATTTTAAGCTTTACTGTAAAGCAGTGATCACCAAGACAGCGTGGTACTGGCACAGAAACAGACACACAGACTAGTGGAACAGAGTAGAGAGCCCAGATATGGATCCTCAACTCTATGGTTAAATAATCTTTGACAAAGCGGGAAAAAATATACAGTGGAAAAGGTACAGTCACTTCAATAAATTGTGCTGGGAAAATTGGACAGCTATATGTAGAAGAATGAAACTTGACCACTTTCTTACACCATACAGAAAGATAAACTCGAAATGGATAAAAGACCTCAATGTGAGACAGGAATCTATCAGAATCCTAGAGGAGAACATGGGCAGTAACCTCTTCAACATCAGACACAGCAACTTCTTTTAAGCTATATCTCCGAAGGCAGAGGAAACAAAAGTGAAAATGAACTTTTGGGACTTCATCAAGATCGAAAGCTTCTGAACAACAAAGGAAACAGTCAATAAAACAAAGAGGCAACCAACGGAATGGGAGAAGATATTCACAAATGATAGTATAGACAAAGGGCTGATATGCAAGATCTATAAAGAACTCCTCAAACTCAACACACACAAAACAGATAATCATGTCAAGAAATGGGCAGTAGTCATGAACAGACACTTCTCTGAAGAAGACATAGAAATGGCTATCAGAAACATGAAAAAATGTTCATCATCATTAGCCATCAGGGAGATTCAAATCAAAACCACATTGAGATACCACCTTACACCAGTTAGAATGGCCAATATTAACAAGTAGTAAACAAGTGTTGGAGGGGATGTGGAAAAAGGGGAACCCTCTTACACTGTTGGTGGGAAAGCAAGTTGGTGCAGCCACTTTAGAGAACAGTGTGGAAATTCCTTAAGAAATTAAAAATAGATCTTCCCTATGACCCTGCAATTACACTACTGGGCATTTACCCCAAAGATACAGATGTAGTGAAAAGAAGGGCCAACTGTACCCCAATGTTCATAGCAGCAATGACTACAGTTGCCAAGCTGTGGAAAGAACCAAGTTGCCCTTCAACAGACGAATGGATAAAGAAGATATGGTCCATATACACTATGGAGTATTATGCCTCCATCAGCAAGGATGAATACCCAACTTTTATATCTATATGGATGGGACTGGAAGAGATTATGCTGAGTGAAATAAGTCAAGCAGAGAGAGTCAAGAATCATATGGTTTCACTTATTTGTAGACCATAAGGAATAACATGGAGGATGTTGGGAGAAGGAGAAGAGAAGTGAGTTGGGGGAAATCGGAGGGGGAGATGAGCCATGAGAGACTGTGGACTCTGAGAAACAAACTGAGGACTTTGGAGGGGGAGGATATAGGGGAATGTGTGAGCCTGGTGGTGGGTATTATGAAGGGCATGTATTGCATGGAGCACTGAGTGTGGTACATAAGCAATGAATTTTTGAACACTGATAATAAATAAAATAAAATAAAATGAAAAATAAAGAAACAACACTTCAACGAAGAGGATATAGGAATGGTCAATAAATACGTGAAAATAAGTTCAACACCAGTAACCATTAGAGAAGTGGATATTGAGACCTTGGTGAGATACCACTACATACCTAAAAGAATGGTTAAATAAAACAGCTTTTTAAATGAAAGTACCACACGCTGACAGAGGATGCAGAGAAACGGGATCTGTCATACATTAGTGATAAGAATGTAAAATAATACAGCCACTTTGGAAAATTCTTTGGCAGTTTCTTTTAAAAAATATATAAAATGTATGCAAATACTGTTAGACCTAGCAATTGCACTTGGGCATCGATCCCAGAGAAATGAAATGATATATATATATATATAATGGAATACTACTCAGCAATAAAAAATAATAAACTAATGATAAATGATGGATCTAGCACATTACACTGAGTGTGTGGGAGAAGCCTGCCTCATATCATTACATACTATGATTCCATTAATATACACTGCAGAAATTGCAAAGTTATAGAGATGGAAAACAATTTGATGATTGCCGTGGGTTACAGATCTTGTGGAGAGGGTCTGGGAGTGGCTACAAAGGAATAGTGCAGTGGAAGATATTTTTGATAATAGAGATTTTGTATTTGGATTGCAGTGGTGTTAAATCTACATATGTGATAAAATGACAGAATTACATATACACATTGTACCAATGTTCATTTCCTGATTTTGAAATTGTACTGTGTTTGAGAAGTAACTCTTATAATGAACTGGTGATGGATACAGGGAACTTCTCTGAATTATCTTGGTAACCTTTTGTGAATTTATAACCATTTTAATGATAATAGTGTATAATTGTTTTTTATATATTGCTGAATTCTACTTGCTAAATTTTGTTAAGTAATTTGCATCCATATTCATGGGAGATATTAGTCTGTAGCTTTCTTGTTTTTTCTGTTCTTTTTTTTTCTAATTTTGGATGTTACCATAATATAGGCCTCAGAAAATGAGTTTGGAAGTAATCTTCCTCTTCTGTTTTTTTGAAGAGTGCAGAACTGGTGTTCATTCTTTAAATGTTTGGTATATCTCTCCAGAGAAATGATCTGGGCTTGAGATAACTTTACCTATAGCTTTTAAATTATGCATTCAATTTCTTTAATGTCCACAGGACTATTCCTGTTGTCTCTTTCATCCTGGTTAAATTTAGTACCCTCTGGCTTTTAAGGAATTGTTTAATTTAAGTTGCGGCATTTATGAGCATGCAATCTATGCTTTTAATGGCTTTGGGATCTATAGTGATCTCTCCTGTTCCATTACTGATGATTTGTGTCTTTTTATTGTCACTCTTGCTAGAAGTTTATAAATTTATTTTTTTCAAGATTATCTTGTTGACTGTTTTCAATATCATTTGTTTCTGCCCTTCATTATATTCTTCCTTTTTCTTCCTTTAGGTTTATATTCTCTTTTTTTTTTTCTAATTTCTTTCAAAGTCACATATTTGACAGAGCAGTGATTATGGCAGTAAAAGGGTAGCATGAAGAATTCTTCTGAGGGAACTGTTCTGGGTCTTCACTGAAGTGATGGTCACATGAAACACACATGTGATAATATATCCTTGAGCAAAATATACACAGAAGGGAGAAAGAGAAGTGCCTGTAAATCTGGTGACATCTGAATAAGATGGTCACACCGTCAATTTCTTGTTTGTGATGTGCTATAGATATGAAAGATAGTTCCTTTGGGGAGAACTGGGTGAAGAGTACACAAGATCAGGGCGCCTAGGTGGCTCAGTCTGTTAAGCACCCAATTCTCGATTTTGGCTCAGGTCATGATCTAAGGGTCATAAGATCCAGCCGCATTATGGGCTCCACATCCTGCAGGGAATCTTCTTGGGATTCGCTCTCTCCTTCTCTCCTTCGCCTCCACCTCTCGCTCTCAAATAGATGGGTAAATCTTTTCTTTTAAGTTTATTTTTTAAAGACTTTATTTATTTATGTGTCAGAGAGAGTAGAGAATGAGCCCAAGTAAGGGAAACAGGAGGCAGAGGGAGAAGCATGCTTCCTGCTGAGCAGGGAGCCAGATGTGGGACTCGATCCTGGGACCCAGGGATCATGACCCGAGCTGAAGACAGACACTTAACTGAGCAACCCAGGTATCCCATAAATAAATAAATCATTTAAAAAAAGAGTAGACAGGATCTTTTTGTATGATTTCTTAGAACTACGTGTGAGTTAACAGTCATTCCAAATAGAAAGGTGTAAAAAAATGAAGGCAAATAAAGATGGTCTCAGTCACTCAGAAGCTGAGATCATCAATCACCAGTACCCTTTTATACCAGTGTAAATTCTAAGGGGCATTCTACTGGTTGAAGAAAACTTATCCTGGATAGGGAAAAAAAAAAAAAAACAAATGGGCAAGAATGAATAAACTTCTCTAATAATGCTTAAAAAAATAGGTAAGTAAAAACACAACTGCCTGTTTAAAGCAGCAGTGAATTGTGTATACTCCACCATGTGTAGAAGTATAATAATTAACAATAATAAAGACAGAGTGGAGACATAAAGGAAAAAATAAGACAGAGAAAATAACAGGATGGTATACTGCATGCTAAACACTTTGATTAAAAGACAAAAATTTTCACAGTGAGGAAAAATTTAGCCCTGTGTTCAGAAGAGAATCACCTTAATTATGATGACATAAATAGTTTGCAGGATTCATGTAAACTGATCCAAAAGAATACTGATATGGATATATTAGTATCAAACAGTGAGGACTTTGAGGCAAGACATACTTTGAGAGATAAAGGACATTTCATAATGGTAAAATGGGTCAAATCAATAGGAATATGTAGGGTTATAAAATTTGGAAGCCCCTAATCTTGGATCTTCAAAATAAGTAAAGCAAAATTGATGACTAAGTAGAGACCTAAAGGAATCCACAATCATATTCAATATTTTAAGTCCTGTCTTTCAGTAACTGGTACAACATACTGATGGAGAGGCTGGAATATACCAGCTCCAGGGAGTGTGGAAGTAAATTTATGTGGGAGGGAGTAAGGGTAATCATCCAGTAAGAAAATATTACATCTGTTCTTCTCTACCAGACAGTCAATGTCCTTAGACATTTGGCTGCTTAAAGTTTTGAAAATTGTGTAGAATGTTAGGTGTATTTAATATGACAAGCTTTGTATATTACTGGGAAAAATTAAACCCTGAAACAAAAAAAAATCTTGCCTGCACAGTATCCTTTAGCCATCTTCCTATATATTGGGTCACTTTCTCCTCAATCTATTCTCACTTGCCTTCTACTTTTACTTCCTTGAAATGGTTCACTTTCAGCTCACCACATTCTTGATGTTAAGCTCAGAACTTCTTTTTAAAAGAATTCTATTGTAGTATGGCTGTCATATAATGTTAGTTTCAGGTGCACTAGTGATTGGAGAATTCTGTACCTTAGTGCTCACCACAGTGAATGCAGTCACCATACAATGTTAGTACAATATTATTAACTGTACTCTCTCTACTGTACTTTTCATCTCCATGACTTGTTTTATAAACACAACTTTGAATCTCTTAATCCCCTTCATCTATTTTACCTGTCTCCCATCCCCTTCCCTCTGACAACCTTTGGTTCATTCTGTTTCTGAGTCTGTATTTCTGTGTGTTTGTTTGTTTCTTAGTTTCCACATATAAATGAAATCATATGGTATTTGTCCTTCTTTGTCGGACTTATTTCATTTAGCATACTCAAGGTCCAACCATGTTGTCACATATGTAAAGATTTCATCCTTTTTTTTCATCCTTTTTTTAAAAATGGCTAATACTCCACTGTGTGCATGCACATGTATTTATATAGGGAAAAAACTTATACAACTCAACACCAAAAAACAAAAACAAAAACAAAAAACAAGTGCCTGGGTGGCTCAGTGGGTTAAAGCCTCTGCCTTCGGCTCAGGTCATGATCTCAGGGTCCTGGAATCGAGCCCCGCCTCCAGCTCTCTGCTCAGCAGGGAGCCTGCTTCCTCCTCTCTCTCTGCCTGCCTCTCTGCCTACTTGTGAGCTCTGTCTGTCAAATAAATAAATAAAATCTTTTTTTAAAAACCCACAAATAATTCAACTAAAACATGAGCAGAGAACTTGAATATTTGTTTTTCCAAGGAAGGCAAGCAGATGGCCAATAGACACATGGGAAGATGCTCCACATCACCGATCTTCAGGCATATACAAATCAAAACCACACTGAGATATCACCTCACACCAATCAGAATGACAAGTATCAAAAGGACAAGAAATAACAAATATTCGAGAGAAGGTGAAGAAAAGGGAATACTTATGTACTATTGATGAGAATGTAAATTGGTAAAAATACTGTGGAAAACAGTATGGAGGCTCCTAAATACACACACACACACACACACACACACACACAATCCAGTAATTCCACTACTGGCTATTTACCCAAGGAAAATGAAAATAGTAATTCAAAAAGATATATGCATTCCTATGTTCACTGTGGCATTATTTATAAGACTCAAGATATGGAAATAAACCCAGAACATTTTAGTTGTCATCCTACTTTATCTCTCAATCACATATTTTTTTAAGATTTTATTTATTTACTTGAGAGACAGAGAGAGAATGAGCAGGGGTAGGGCCAGTGGGGAAGGGAGATGTGGAGGGGATCTTAGGCAGACTCCATGCTGCGTGCGGAGCCCCACAAGGAGCTCAATCTCACAACCCTGAAATCATGACCTGAGCTGAAACCAAGAGTTGAATGCTTAACCAACTGAGCCACCCTGATGTCCCTCTCAATCACATTTGACAGAGTTGACAGTACTTCTTTCTTTCAAGATTCTGCCCTCTAAACTTTCAGAATGCCACACTCTATTCGTTATTGGGTCTTTCCCACTTATCTCTGAACATTCCTTTTCAATATCCTGATAGTCTTGATAGTCATCCTTTTTCATCCAGCCATTAATTGTTAAGTTCTTCAGGGTGCCATTCTTGCCTATTGTCTCTTTAATCTCATTTAGAGATGGGTTATTACATCTCTAAGTTTTTTTTTTTTTTAAACGTATGGCTTTATTTACCATCACTGGCTGACAAATCTAAAATGTTTGTGTATTTTGAAATTCAGACCCTAATATCTAGCTCTGTCCTCCTTTATGTCACTGATTGAATGTCTGTCTCCCAAGAATCTCAGACTCAACAGAAACAATACCCAAGCCATCATCAACCTGGCTTCTCCAAAAAATACTGCCACTATGCACTCAGTTGCTGAAGTTGATAATTACTCAAGGAGTAAATGTCCCTGAATGCTTCTTAGTTTCCAGCCAATAACCATGTTCTATCAGTTTTCCCTTTTAAATGTTTCTGGAATCTCACTGCTTCTATCTTTTTTGCTAGCTCTTTAGTTAAATTATCTTGCCTGATTCACTGAAACTGCTTCTTAAAAAGCTCTGTCTGTAACTCTAGAATTATCACCCACCTCATTTTAATCCATTTTTTTCCTAGTACATTCAGGTTTGTATATTTGACCTACATTCTGATCATGTAACTAATTTACTACTTCCTTTCAGTGGTTTTCCAATGTGCTTAGAATAAATTCCAAGATCTTTAATAGACCTGACAAGAAATACCTCAAAATCTAAACCCTGCCTATCTGTAAACCTCTGTCCTGTTCATTATGCTTCAGTCTCTTTGTCATTCACCATACTCTTGTCATCATGGACTTTTTACAGTTTTTGAATTATTTCCTGCCTTATTCCTTCTGCCTGTAGTACTCTCCACCCTTATTCCTTGACCCATGCAATTACCAGAAATCTTTTAGTTCCATATTCAAGGAGAATTTTCTTTGGTAAAATTTGTTCCTCAATCATTTTCTTCTAAAAATGTTATGTTTATGCCTGTAGCTCTGACCTCACTTTTTTTGAGTGACATGTTTGGTTATTTGTCCAGTAGCTATCTTTTCTGCAAAGCTAGTTACTCTAAGAGGACAGTAGTATTCCCAGCACCCATCAAACTGTCTAGAATAAAGTGGGTGCTTAGTGAATATTTGAATGAATTACTGAAATCAATAATTTGACACCAAATGATGATTTAAGTGTTGTAAATAAAAGTGAAGAAAGACAAAGTGAAAAAGAAGACTTAAGGTCAGGGAATGTTATTTTAGAGATGTTTAGAAAGGAATTCATGCTGAGATGACATTGAGCAAAGTCCTGACTGAAGAGGAGTGACCTTGGGATATCTGTGTAAGGATGTCCCTGATTGGAAGGATCAACTAAAGAAAATATCCCAAGGGTGGAATAAGTTTTCAATGTTTGAGAAGAAATAAGACCAGTCAATGTGATTAGAGAAAAAGAAAGAAAGATAGAGGGAGAGGCATGAGAGAAGATAGGAGAAAGTATGAGGGGCATATTATTCACTGTTTTGCAGGCTGTTGCTCTGAGGTTGAGGGGAAACCACTGGAGAGATTTGAGATCATGACATGATCTTACATGTATGTGTCCATGTATGTGTGTGTGTGTGTGTTGAACATCTGAATATCTAATAACTTTTGGCTAATCTAGATTGGGGACAGAGACAGTGTTAGATTCAAATTATGAGAAGATTTTCTTCTTTTCATTTATCTGACTGTAACTTCATGGAGTTAGTGATAAATTCTAAAAGTTCAGTGGTCTGGCTAAATTTTTTTACCACCTCAACACTTTAAGCACAGTGAATGGGAAAATTTAATGAGGGAACATGTCTTATTGTTTTCAGTGTTACTGTCACATGGATGCTATTGGATTTTCCTTAGTCTTCTTCCCCTCGAAATACTTCATTTGACATGTTATTTTCTGTTATGAAATGAGGATAACTTATAAAATGTGGTCCAGTAGTATTTAATCATTACTTCACAAAGGAAGCTTATGCTAGGTTTTTCTGTATGATGGAATTATAGGGCAACAAGGTAATATTGATACATACCTTAGATTTTATACAGGTTACTCTTTTGTAACCAGCCTAATAGTTTATTTGTTTTACTGACTTATCTCTTCACAGTAAATAAAGTGTTTTTTTTTAATTTTATTTATTTTTTAAATTTCTTTTCAGTGTTCCAGAATTCATTGTTTATGCACCACACCCAGTGCTCCATGCAATATGTGCCCTCCACAATACCCACCACCAGGCTCATCCAACCTCCCACCCCTTTCCCCTCCAAAACCCTCAGTTAGTTCCTCAGAGTCTACATGTTGAATATGACAAAATTCCTCTTTGTGACTGGAAAAGTCCATTTCGGTGATGGCATAAAAAGCTATAAATAGCGCTCTCTCTCTCTCTCTCTCTATATATATATATATGGTAGTGATAGATACACACATACACATACATGTGTGTATAAACACATGTATACATATGTGTGTTTGTGTTATGTATGTGAGAACACTGCTTACCACCTTTTGTTATATACGTGTTTGCTATTATTATGATGAAGACGAAGTACAAGGTGCTATGAAATTTCATATTAGGGGAACATAATTTTATCTATGGGATGAAAAATGCCTCCCATAGCAAATTGTTTCCAGCTGATAACTGAAGATTGGATGGAAGGTAGGCAATCAAAAGTGAGGGGAGCTTATGGCAAGGTGAAGCAGAAGATGCAATCTCTCAGGGGCATCTGGTTGGCTGGCTCAGTTAAGCCTCCGAGTCTTGATTTTGGTTCAGGCCACAATCTCATAGATCTCACTATTGTGCGATAGAGCCGCCAGTGGGGCTATACGCTTAGAAGGGGTCTGCTTGTCCTTCTCCCACTGCCCCTCCCCTGTCCCCTGACCTACTCCCCAACATATTCATGCATACACACTCTCTCTTCCAAATAAATAAATAAATAAATCTTAAAAAAAAAAGGATGAAATATTCCTGAGACAGTAGGAGTACAGTGTTTTAGAGGAACCAAAGGAAGTTCACTGTGGTTGGAATAAAATGTAAAGGCAAGAGGTAAAGCTGCAGAGGTAAGCAGAGGCTAAGGGTAGAAGCAAAACCACATGATGTTTATTTATGCTGTTCTCAACCACTAAGATAGATAGGCTAACTGCAAAGTGTTTTTTTTAATAATTGTGATTGTAAACCAGTATTTTCACAATTATTACATGGAGCTTTATGTATATTATTTTAGAGAAATTTTAATGGTTTCAAGTGGGCTCAATTTACTTTTCTGTTTTTTTTCTGGCATTTATAAATAAAACTTTATAAACCATAAATTACTGATTATTATGTATGTCCTGATATGTAGGGATGATTGGTTAATAAAAATTAAAATGTAGTTAGAATAGCAAAAAAAAAATATATATATATGTATACACACACACTTACACCCTTTAGGGAAACAATACTGCAGAAGAGTGACATTTGCATATATCTTACATATGTTAAATAAATTGTTGCTCATACTTTCATACTGTAGGTCCCGACAATATGTTTACTTTTTTGTGAGGCTGGGTAGCTTTTCTTTCTTTTTTTTTTAAAGATTTTATTTATTTGACAGAGATCACAAGTAGGCAGAGAGGCAGGTGGGGAAGCAGGCTCCCCAGTGAGCAGAGAGCCGGATGCAGGGCTTGATCCCAGGACCCTGAGATCATGACCTGAGCCACAGGCAGAGGTTTAACCCACTGAGCCACTCAGGCACCCCACAGGGTAGCTTTTCTACAGAACCAAGTATCTGTCTGATTGATGGTTGAACGGGAAAGGAGATTTCATCAATTCCCCCCTTTAAAGTATTTGTTTCATGAGAACACTTAAATATTTCTTTTTTGTCATTTCAAAATATAAATATTAATCCCCTAAGAAAGGCATACTTAGAACTTTTAGAAACAGTTGCCATCATCTCTATGGTATTAATTTTAATCAAAAAAATACTTCTTGTATGGGTATCTTTAAAATGCAAAATGCATTTTCCTGAAATGAGATTTATTTATTTGGTGAACAAGTTATGTGAGAGAGTCAGCTAATTTAATTTTTTACTTTCTAAAGAAAGCAATTTCCTTAAGTCAGAATATCAAGCATAAAGTCCACTCCTGGGAGAAACAAACAGAAGCAGTTCAAATGTCTCCAATATGCAAAGTAAATATTTTCTAGAAAAAAATCTTCTTATTAGAAAATTTTCCATAGAATCACAGGGGCAAATTCCATTTGAGAAAGTGCATGCTGTATTTTATAATAAAGCAGAGATAAGGAGCTGAGCACGCAGCATCCTCATTTCAAAAAGTACAATCAGAAAAGAGAGTTTTTACCCTTAAAAGGCTGTGAAGATAAGTGAAAATCAGCCGGAATTCTACTGTGAATAATAAGATGTGTGGCAAGGGAACTCGACTGTTGGTATAGTTAAGAAAAGATGTTAATCCAAAGGCTTTGCATCTGTACGGAGGACCGAGTAGATACTGAAAGAGATTTGCAGATACACTGTTTTTTAGTCGGGAAGAATGCTCGTTAAATGCAGAACGCTGCTCTGGCTCATGTGTTTGCTCCGAGGTGTAGGTTTTGTTCGACTGACGTATCAGATAGTCAGAGTGGTTACCACACCGACGTTGTAGCAGCTGCATAATAAATGACTGAGAGAATCATGTTAGGCATGCCCACCTAACCTAACTTGAATCATGCGAAAGGGGAGCTGTTGGAATTCAAATAGACTTTCTGGTTCCCAGCAGTCGGCAGTAATAGAATGCTTTCAGGAAGATGACAGAATCAGGAGAAAGATGCTGTTTTGCACTATCTTGATTTGTTACAGCAGCCAACTTATTGGCATGATGGAGTGACAGGAAAAACAGCTGGCATGGAAGGTAGGATTATTAAAGCTATTACATCATTATGAATACAATTAGAAGCTGACCATGACAAAGCATATGTTTGAACAAGCAGCTGTTGGTAGCTGGGGTTTGTTGCCGAGCTCTTCAAACTCTGCAAACAGTGTTGCTTTTCACAGAAGGGATTTTAAAATTTCCTTGTGCTGCGTTTGATTTTTGGGGGGGTATGCTTGCCTTCAACCTCAGGAAAACACTTCTGGGATAGAAATCCGTGTTAGGAGATTTTAGAATAAAGTGTTTTTCAAGAGTCTAGGTTTCTCCAGGTAGATAATGACCGGGGGATGGGGGGGGTTCTATGGGGGATACCTACTCCAGCTTAGTTACCTACTATTTAGTTACAATCGATTGGTTTATTGGCATATTAAGACACTGAGAGAAATGAGGATGTATAGAATGTTTGGATAGGGTGAAAATTGTTACACTTCGTTCCTGTTTTATAAGGAGTTTGGTGTCAGTCTCCTCATCAATTTTAGCTTTTGACATTTATTCAGTCATTCTGCGTTCTATGAAAAAAATACATCAATATCTCCTGCAGGGTTTTTCAACAACTCCAGCATCTGTTTCAGCTATTGAACTGTATTCACGTTTTGCCAAGTTGATGTCGACCCAGCTGGTCTATCATTTCTCGCTTGATTACTGCTCTTAATTTCTCTGTATCAGCTTGTTTCAGATAGGGCTTTTTGAAAGCTGTTAATGAAAAATGACAGAGAATGATAAATTGGTGAAAATTGGAACATTTATTTATTTAATTATGTTGAAACCTTAATGAGTTTTGTCTTACATTCTCTTTTGCCTGCGTACAATTTTTAGCACCCTTGTGCTGTTTTGCAATATTTCTTTCTCATACAGTCACTGGATTACACTTATAAGTACTTTTAAACAAATGAAGCATGAGCCTGGACTGTATCTGGCTCCAAAAATAAAGTTTTTGGGAAAAGGGGAACAATTTAAGCTTTTTGTGGAAACTAAGAGTCATTTCCATATTCTGTCTTCAGACGCTGTCATGGGGATATGTCAGTGAGTATATATCGGACCGAACATATTGAAATAATTTTTATCACCACTAGGGTAACACGAAAATAAAACATTCAAAGCTGTTTTTAACAAGTGATTGTTTAAAACTCATGTTAAATAATATAGAAATAAATTTTCCAAGTGTGAAAAGCATGGTTGTTAATTATCTATATGATACAGAATCTCTCAGCTCTCTGCCCAGTCTCTCCAATAACCTGAGTAGCTAAATCATCCAAGTTAATAGACTTTCACGTATGAACATCTAGTATGACCTTTCAGTGTATACGGTATTGCTCATATGTGCTATGTCTTTTCTGTAGTAATTGTAATATCCCAGTCAGTCTGGTCAAGGAACACTACTGGCTGTTACGTAACTTTTTTCCCTGAATGTTAGTCCATGTTTTTCAATTACATATTCCTCTTAGAAAGAGTGACTTAAACCAACATGTATTTGAATAGTGGTGAATCAATTAGAAACTGATGGGCTAATTATGCTACTTGGATTCATCCAAATTAATTACTAACTTATGTTTTGAAAGATTGTCATACATTTGGATGAGTACTTTTTAACCTTGAAGCATACACGACTGTGGGTGAATATAAAATCCATAATCCATACATAGAGCATGAAAGAAAATAGTTTTCTGGATGTATGGCTTTAGCAGCAAACATATTTTAAATAGTGTGGTTCAGACAACCTAATTATTTCCTGTTCATACTGCTGAGTGCTGTATGTGCCTTTCTACAGTCTGTCACGGTACTTGTTTAATCTTTGGGAAGCTCAAAGACTGGCAGAGAATTTTGCATCCAGATGATAGAGGGTTATTTCTTGGTTGGTTGACAAAAATCAGCTATGTCTATACTTTTGTTTACAATGCAGTTCTTTTCCTGTCAGTTTTATTTCCCAACTTTATAACCATTTTAAGTGACAGTTCAAGTCTGAAAAACTCTTTTGCATTACGTATTTAGTGGGACTCTCCTTTTGTGAATTGTCTTCTGTGAGAAAAATTCGAGCTTCCTGTTAGCCTGACACTCCTGTTACCATAGTTACTTTAAAAAAAGAAGATTTTCCTTTCAATGAAGATAGTGTAATTTAAATCAGCCACTGGACTCCCCCAAACTGTGGTTTTTTTGTTTGTAGTTCAGGCTGCTTAATTTCAAACTGGGAAGTCCTCTGTATTTGATTCCACTGATGAATGGAGAGGACAGTCGCTAGGTGGCACCAGCTGTTGATTATTAATGAAATCTTAAAGGCTTTGGGCCACACACCTGAAGAGCAGGCATACCCTTCTTAGTTAATGTCTTCGTAAGAGTTGGAAATGCTGGACAGTCTTTCTAGCTCGGAAACATGATTAGCATGCAAAGTGATGGGACCATGTGAAGTCTCCAAATCCCAGTTGCTTAATTCTGTGTTTTCTGAGGAGGTTCAGGGGAGAAATAATGAGGAAGAAATGCATGAAAACAGACAGACTGTGTGAAAGGGATGGAACAGGTGAAATGGACTATAAACATTTAAATTTTTTTTAATATGGAATTGGTTACTTGTGCAAATCTCTGTGAGTTTCACCTGATTCTCTACAAACCTGGATTGTTTTTCCCAAGGTGTTCATACTGTCAAAGCAGCTGTCACCATTACTTTTCTCTTTTAGGTAAAAATCTAATTAAGCATCATTATTTTTTTTAAAGATTTTATTTATTTGTCAGAGAGAGAGGGAGAGAGAGAGCGAGCACAGGCAGACAGAGTGGCAGGCAGAGGCAGAGGGAGAAGCAGGCTCCCTGCCGAGCAAGGAGCGCGATGTGGGACTAGATCCCAGGACGCTGGGATCATGACCTGAGCCGAAGGCAGCTGCTTAACCAACTGAGCCACCCAGGTGTCCCGTAGCATCATTATTTTTAATTCAATGATGTTTCTGAGTTCTTCTTTAATAGGAATACTGTGCAGTGAAAATGCCCACTTGTGATTGAGTTGCCCACCTTCAGATGTATCCCTGCATCCAGAAAGATGAGCAAGGGGAAACGCTATCAGTTAAGAAATATTTCCAAACTGAAAATATAAATTTCTGTTCTTTGAGCTATTCAGTCTGTGACATTTTGTGGTGACAGCTCTGGCTAACCGATACACCTTCTATTCCTTGTTTATCAAGTGACTTTTATTGTGAAAATGTGTTGAATATTAGTGAAATGCTGTTTCTGCATCAATAAAAATGACCATGTGGAAAAAAAATTCTTTAAAATCTTTTTCCTGAGAAGCTTGTTTCTTCCTATTATTCTCCAATTCTCATATCGTCTAAATCTGAAGAAGGAAAAAGCAAATAAAAACTAACCACTTAGGCGTTTGCACACGCACCCTGAGACACACACATACATCTGAGAAAAAAATCAAAACTATTTTAAAACAGTGCCATGACAGTATTTCCAATTGATCCTGGAGTTAACATACCAAAATGAGCAAGAAGGAAAGAAGCCAATAATTAGGATGGGGATATTAAATAACTCCTCACATTGGACTATTTTTTTTAGAAAAATAAGCATTATTTTTCCCTCAGTGGGAATAAGCAAAAAATTCCAAGGAAGATGGGCTGGTTTAGAGTGAGAAAAAAAATAACATAAACCACAGTTCTCCAAGGTTCTATGAAACAGTTGGTTATCTTGATTATACTGTGGGATTTGCTGAAGATATTTATGCTTTAGTCAAGATGGAGAAATGTTTTCCATTTGATATGCCTGAAAGATTAATTAAATTACTAAATTATTCTGCCTTTGGTGCATTAATTGAATCATTGTAAACCAGGAAGCATCCCCTCACAGGACTATGATATAGTTCTATTCATTTGGCTCTATCTGATTTGGACCTAATTTCTCATAGTGTGTGCCCTGTAATTCTGACATTGGTCCTGCTTGGTTTGTGAAATATTATACCCAAAACATGAAGGAAGATCAAAATAGTTTAGCTGGAGAGGAGAACAGATTTATTGAATTATTCGAGTACTGAAGGCTTATGACCACCTGGAAAATGCAATGAGACCAAAAAGATGAATCTTAATTGGAATAAGATCCTGCTCTAAGGTCCAAAAATCAATCCAAGTACAATATGGGAGAGAGTTAAAGTTTAGCAATAATTCATTGAAAAAGAGTTAATGATTTTGTTGGCCTTAGCTTTAATATCAGTCATAGTCTCATATGGCATGGAAACAAAATAAAACAGAGATATTGTTGAACATGTATCCTTTTAGGAAGGAAACAAAAAAGAACACAGTTTAGAAGGAACTTTTTTTTAGAGGAACATCATGGTCTCAGGAACTTTAACATTTGGGAGAGTATTCAGTGAACAATGTCTGGATGGTGACAGATGCTAGGAACAATAACTTTCGAGGGGCATGGAAGGTACCAGAAAAGGGAAAAGTTGAAGAATCCTTGAATGAACAAGAAAAAGGTGAACGTTCTTCAAATATTAAAGGGCTATAATGTAAAAGAGGGTTTAGACTCATTTGTATCTCTCTGGAAGAACAAAGGTCATCTTCCAATTAATTGTATAAGCAGAGAAATGACTATTTTGTGAGGTACGGTATTCCTTGTTCAAAAAGTGTTCAGGGCTAGGAGTTGATTTCCTGCACTAAAGAGAAATTAAAGGAGATGTCTGATATAATTTCTAATTTTGAGAATCTGTGATCCTAATCATTTCATGAAAAAAGTATTCCCCTTTTTGGTTCTTTCATTGCATGTTTCTGCTAACTCTTCTAGAACCCTCCTGCTAGGAGTTAGCCAATGGTGGCTCATGTGCCACATCTCTTTCTGTTTGGCCAGCCAGCTGAGGATGGCTTTTACATTTCTGAATGAGTTTTTTAGAAGACGGGTAATATTTTGTGACATATGAAAATTATATGGACTTTCCATTTCAGTGTCTATTAATAAAGTTTTAATGGGAGATAGCCGTACCCATTTATTGACATATTGTGTAAGGCAGTTATCATGCCAACACAGCTGTGAAGTAGTTAGGACAGAAACCACAGGGGCCACAAAGCCAAGACGATTCACTCTCTGAACCTTGTTGTTAGGAAGAGTTTGCTAGCCTCAACTCTAAACTGTATGAGAACTTCACTTTTGCTCCTTAAGTGGAGTGTCAGAAATAAGCTAGGTCACAGTTAAATATCATGCAGAGACCACAAGCAGAATTACAACCACTCATAGCATTGAAGTACTACAGATTTGGAAATGTGGTTCATATATACAGCTGAGGAGTTCCTGATGGGATCATTTTGGCTGTTACTATATTGAGAGATTTGACTCGCTGAGGAATGTTTATTATTTAATGTCAGGAGGAGAAAATTGGAGATCTCGGCAGTCATCTGCTTTGCCTAGGCCCATGGAATTTGCTGAGCTTATCTATTTGCTCAGATTCAGTTATTTGTATGGTTCCTCTTCAGATAGGATGTGATTTCAGTAGACTTCCTGAAAGTGCAGAAGTCTATGGAAAACAAGTAAAGTGAGTGGAAATCACTTCTTGTAGCTATCATTTCCCCTCTTCATAAGTCTATAACCTCTGTAAGCAGCTTTTGCCTTACCAAATTCTGGACAGGTTGTCAATGTTTAGAAAAGATGAGGGTTTTCTTGATCAAATGTGGTCCAGAGGGGATCAGAGAATAGCAAAATAAAAATCTGTGCATTGTGATATAAAAGAACAGTGGAGGCTGTTAGAATGTGATTGAAAGACATGCTAGAGTTAAAAGTTAGCAGAGAGATATTTGTATTTCTCTGAACACGTGGATATAAGAGAAGGGATTTTTTTTCAAATCATATAAGAAACAATAATCAGGTACTAAGCATAAAATTAAGGGAATCTGGATTTATCATTGGAAATGACAGTGTGCACAATTCCACGATTGTGAAACTAAAATCTCCGCGTATTTTTTTTCCTAGGGCAGGGTATCATTTCTGCTCACTGGTAGCACTGGAAATCCCTGTAAAATCCATAGGATTCTTATTTTATTTCCATGAGGATGTTACTGAGCAGCTATCTTGTGATGCCTGTCTCTATGGTAACAGATACGAAGCTTAAGGGTCTGAAGGAAATTCTTCCTATTGGTTTAGGGATATGGAGCGATGAGGGCGACTCACCAAGGAAGAGGATAAAGCTAAGGGAAGGCAAAAGAGACAATTGAGAAAAAACTGTCACAAGGGAGCAGTTTTGTGTGTGAAAACAATTTCATTTCCTCTTTATCTTAGAATGAAATAGAAATGAACATGTAAGTAAAGATAAAAAGAGAAAGAGAGAAGATTCTTAAAAAGTATTGTTTCCAACCATCCACTCAATTTTATGTAATTGTAGGCACACAAATCTTTTTTCTTAGCTGGCTTGCTTTTCGTTTTGCAGGAAAAGATTGCTTCTTCCCTGACATTGATAAGAGGAGGACTTCTACCCCTGGCAAATTTAGTTCTGGTTATTGCTATCAAAGATTTTGATCTTTTTCTTGATTCCAAGGGTAATAATATTGAGCTCTGGATGGCATTCCTCATAATCACTGAGCTTCTCAGGGAATTAGGAAAGGACACAGTCCTTCCAAGATACTCTCTTTAGGTCTGTTTCTACTAAAGACCACTAGTAAGTAAAACAATCATGCTGCTTATTTGAAAATTGTACATCTTGTAGAGTTTGTTGGGTAAGATTTTGTGTTTTTCCATGTTTTTATTAAAATAATAAAAGCAGGGACGCCTGGGTGGCTCAGTTGGTTAGGCGGCTGCCTTCGGCTCAGGTCATGATCCCAGCATCCTGGGATCGAGTCCCACATCGGGCTCCTTGCTCGGCGGGGAGCCTGCTTCTCCCTCTGCCTCTGCCTGCCACTCTGCTGCCTGTGCTTGATCTCTGGCTCTCTCTCTCTCCCTCTCTCTCTGACAAATAAATAAATTAAAAAAAAATAAAATAATAAAAGCAAAAACCCCTAGAGATTTAAAAGATTTAAAAAAAAGATTTAAAAAAGGTTTTCCTTTTTTTTTTTCACTTTTTCCTTCTCTTTAAGATTAGCAAGTAAGAACTCACTGTGATTTAGTTTTAGAAAGGAGATATATAGAACTCTCTTTTCCCTTTGATTTAAAGTATATTTCAAGGTGTTATCTAGTAGCCAAAAGTATTTAAAATATTTGTGTAATATAGATGTCGTTCAGGAAAATATAAGCTCCAGAGGGCAGAGATGGTTTTCTGACTGTGGAGCTTTTATACATAGTTTCTACATTAATACAGGTGTTGCTGTTTCATTTATCCTGACATCTTCAGATATTATAGGTTAGGGTCAAAGGAAAAAAATAATAAAATAATAACAGGTGAGCAAAGAATCAGAACTTGAATAATTTTTTGAAGGAAAATTTAAATTTGGGGGGGTTGGAGATAAGTATACTTCAAATGACATTTTATAAATCAATACATATTTCTTATTTATTATGCACAGGTCATAGTGTTTGAATGCTTTAAAAGATTAAGTTTTTTATATTTTTAACCTTGAGAAATGTATAGATTCTCTGTGCAGATATAACATCACAAGTTTAATTCACTCTGTAGATACTAATAAAAATGTTTTTAAGACTTGTCCACACTGTCTTTACATGAAATGAAAAAAATAGAGTTAGCTGTAATGTTGTGGTGCCTTCTTTGGTAATTTTGAAAAATAATTTTTTGAAAGGAAACCTTGTCTATAACACTATACATTTTGAACCATAAACAGTATTTGCAATATAAATTGCGGTTTCTGAATAAACGCAAGGTGACTTGAGATATTACACGTATGCACTGCTTTTGGAAATGTGACTTTACTTTGAAAGGTAAGATATTCCCAGTGTATGTCTAGCATGACTGGCTTCTACAAAGCTAATTTTGTTGGGTTTTGGGCTTACAGAGTCCAAAGTGCCCTGCAGAGAATACACAAATGGGTAAAAAGATTGTCTGGACAAAAGTACCATAGAAAGTAAAGATGAGGAGATAATCTTCTGGGCAAACATTTACACAGGAAGTGGGGGGATGGCTGAACTGTAAGACTGGATAGTACACAAAGATGAATGACTATCCATATACACTAAAAAGTAAATGGTGCCTACCAAAGTTCCCAAATAATATTGTCATTGTCTGGCAATCTGGACACAAATACAACTACCAAACAAGAAAAAGTAGGGGCAAAAAAGACCTCAGCAGCATCAATCTGCTCTGCTAATGGCATTGTTACAATTGATTGTAATGCTCCCAGTATAAAACATAAGGACCATCATATTCTCTTTTTTAAAATTGCAGTGTAGTTGATATATATTAGTTTCAGGTATTCAGCATGGTGATTCAACACTTCAGTACATTACCAAAGGCTCTCGACAATTAGTGTAGTTATCATCTGAAGGAGCATCATATTCTGACTTTACAAGCATATGTCTCTGTCTTACATATTATGGATGGAATTATGCATTACAGCACCAATTAAGTGGGATTGTGGAAAATGATGTTAATGTTAACCTGAAATTTGATGGGTCTTAGGCAAGATGTAGGACTTAATTTATGTTCTGTGACAAGTACAGTAAAGAGGAGATTGAGTCAAAGGCTGCCCGTGATAGAAATGTTAATGCGTTGGGTAGGAATCTCAGGTTCATCTCCCTTTGCCTACTGACCCATTCATGGGCTGGCCATAGTGGCCATGGTGGTAAGAGGCAGAGCCCATTTCTCCCTTAGGTCATCCAGAACATGATTAGAGGCCACCAACTGAAGTGACACGTTTCTGCTCCTTCCCATTCATCCAACAAATGTGTATTAATAAATTCTGTCAGGTTCTGCACTAGAGCAAAATGACTAAGATATGGTCCCTAAGGAATTTAGATATGAATGTACTTTATGTGGCCGGAGACAGAAAAATATCTATAGTGACAGCTAACCAGAGGGCACCAGCAGCTGTGAATCCAGACAAAAAAGCGAGCTTGAGAATGAGCTCTAGAGGCTCCCAGGGTTCCTTATTTGAGTGATTGAGAAGAATTGGCAAGTCCATCAAAGACCAAAATGATGGCTAAAGGGAAAGAACATGAATTCAGTGAAAATTGTTAGTAATTCAAAGTAAAGAGTGCAGTAGCGTAAAGTTTCACTCAAAATAAGGAGGAGCAGGCCTACCAGCCATCACCCATCTTCACTGAAATCAGATTTAAGGTAGAGCTTTACACTGTTGTAAAAGTCAGTGGCAGACAATGATATTGCATCTTTTTCAACCTATGTGAACCCAGCCACGCAAACTTTCTCTCAGGAGGTTTATAAAAGAAAGCCAACAATTATTTCTCTTGGTTGGTTATGTACATCTATCCTTGGGAGCTCTTCCATTTACTGTCTTTAGAGAAATAATCATATTGTTTTATCTCAGATTATATGGATCTTTAATCAGAAGCTACCTAAATATTTCACCTGTGTTTACATGCATCACAGAATTATACATCAGAGATTACACAGGAGGGTTTTTTATACTGGATGTAATTTTATATAGGATAGGCCTAGTGCTACATGAACCTGTAACATGAGGAGATATTGTTAAATCGCGAAGGTCTCATCCAACTTGGGCAGAATCCAATTTAAGTGGTCTTCACCTTCACTCCTGACTCCTAGGACCTTAAAAAGACATGTTTGACCATGGACTCTGAAAAACAACCTGAGGGTTTTGAAGGGGCAGGGGTGGGAGGTTGGGGGAGCCAGGTGGTGGGTATTATGGAGGGCACGCATTGCATGGAACACTGGGTGTGGTGTAAAACTATGAATTCTGTTACGCTGAAAAGAAATGAAATTTAAAAAGTTCACTTGTGATGAGCACTGGATAATGTATAGAATTGTCGAATCACTATATTACACATGTAAAACTAATATAACACTGTTAACTGACTGGAATTAAAATTGAAACTTTTAAATAAATAAATAAAATGAATCTCTTGTAAGTAAAAAAAAAAAAAAAGACATGTTTGCATTAGAATTTGGAGTAAAGGATAAGAAGGGTATTTTCTGAATGATAGAAGAGTCTAGAAAGCCTTTCCTCCATCCTTCCTCTTCCTTACTCTTTCCTTTCCTGGTACACCTCTTCCCTCTTCATGCAGTAAATTCTGTGTGTGTGCACATGAGTCCATCCATGCGTGTATGTGCATCTCTCTCTGTTTCTGACTCTCTTAAGTAATTTAGATGTATAGGATAAAGGCAAGGAAAATTTCTTCCCAACATTCTTTACTGTACCAATTTTCCTTTGTAGGTAAAAGCAATTCTGTGTGTCTTGGTTTTTAAAACTCTTTTATTGAGGGTGCCTCCTTAGCACAGTAGGTAGCGTGTCAGTCTCATAAAACTCATTTACTGAAATATAACACAAATAAATAAAAGGGTAAAAATCAGTAACTATAACTTCATGAATTTTCACAGAGAACATCCCAGTGATTACTCAAAGTGAGAAAATAATATTACCAGCATCCCCAAACCTCAGTCTCACCCTTTCTCAGTCTATACTTGCCCAATGAAAAGTGTCATACTGACTTCTGACATACCATTCATAGGCTATTTCTAAAATTTATTTTATTGGGAATATGTAGTACATCCTCTGTTGTGTCTGACTTCTGTTTCTCATCATAATATTTATATTTATCTATTATGTTGCTTGTAGTTGTGTTTCAGTCATTTTCAAGGTTGTATAGTATGTCATCACATGAATGTACCATAATTTGCCTGCTCCATTTACTGTTGATGGACATGTGGGTTGATTAAACTTGAGCCCTCTAAAAACTCTGCTACTCTGAACATTGTTGTACATTTCACACATACACATGCACTTCTGTGAATATCAAGAAGAGAAATTCCTGGGTCACTGAATATCCAAGTACCTGCCTTTCGTTGATAACAGTTTTTTAACGTGA
The DNA here is from genome assembly GCA_004024625.1 of Mellivora capensis. Lineage (NCBI taxonomy): Eukaryota > Metazoa > Chordata > Mammalia > Carnivora > Mustelidae > Mellivora > Mellivora capensis. The sequence goes on along the minus strand of PISX010020802.1, from coordinate 6,302 downwards.
GTAAACCAATTTATTAACCATCAGTTTATGAAAGCTTTGGATATTGTTGCCAGTAATTAGTATTACCACTGTCTAATTTTAGCTATCTGGTTGTTATGCTGTAGTATCTCATTGTCATTTGATTTCCCTTTTTTCTAATGACTAATGAGTTGGAGAGCACTTTGAAGTGGCTTTATGGTCATGTGAATGCTATTTTAGTATGGAGACTGTTGTAGTTTCATCCTTAATTTTCTGTTGAGATTCCATGTATTTTTTATTGATGTGGAGTTTTTTTTCTCAATGTGAACATTGTGTTTATTATATTTATTGCCCACATCTAGATAAATACATCTTGTAGAAGCCTAGAATTTAAAGCCCAGCGACTCTTAAAGAATACTTAATCCAATCTCTTAATTTTTTTCCTAGTCTCTTAATTTGACAGGTGAGGAAACTAGGACCTATAGAGATAAAGTCACTTGCTTAAAACTCCTTGCAGTTAGGAGTAAGACCAGAAATAGAACAGAAGTCTCTCAACACTAAAGTATGAGGTGTTTTTTTTTTTTGTTAAACCATATAGAGTTTTAAGTGCCTTCTAATATGGTGACTCAAACTCGTTTGTCTAGAAAGACCGAGAAATGCATAATACAGTTATTGTAATAGCAAGTATGGTGACCCATGATTCATCTCATTGATTCTCTGAACAGAAATATCCCCAAGTAATCAAATGTTGAATAGCATGGCCATGCAAAATTTAAGGTTTGATTTCTTTTTGGTATCAGATTTTATTTGTCCTCTTTCATATCTTTATTATTGCATTCAGCTTGTCCTTTTATTTTTTCTTACAATTTCTGTCTTCTCATTCAACATTTAGTTCAAATTCAAGAAAGTCTGGTTTTTCCATGGTGAATTAATAAGAATGTTATTTTTTGGCATATTTTTCTTTCAAATGAGAATACATTTAGGTTGCAAAACACGATTGCTAATGCAATAATACCTAATGTTTATTGAAAAAAATGTATATTCTAGAGGCAGTATTTGGTACTTTTCATGCATTATTTTAGATAGTATTTTGAACAACCCCAACATGTGTTTTGTTATTGCCATATTACTGATCTAGAAAATGAGCCTCTGTGACTTTAAACTACTTGTGAGACAGCTGGAAATTGAGCCAGATTTATCAAATTTCAAACATTGCACTCTGTGCATGATTACATTCTACATGCTTAGAAGGATACTAATATGACAATTGAAGTTTAGGGCACTACCTGCTTCTACTGCTTCTGCAGTAGGTCTTATGGATGTTCCCAGTCTTTAATCTCATTAAAATATCTCATTTTTGTGTTCCTTTTCAAAGCGGTAATCAGAGCCATCATTTTTTTTTTGGTGTTGACTTTATTAATTTCATTGACTGAACTGAATTCTTGATAGTGGAACAACCTAAATACTGACAGGTAGGTTCATATCCATAGATAACATTTTAGCTGAATTTTCTTCTGTTAAGAGGCCAGGCCTATTTTAAGAGTCTTCAATTTCAATTCTTTTGAGCGGTTTATTCTAGGATGTGATTATTTCTCACCTAGATTTTACTTCCAGATATTTCTTATTCCTGTTCATGGAAGAACCTTTCTACAGATGGCTGAGAATCAGTGTGCTTCTAATCCTTTGCCAGAGTGAGTTCCCTTGCTACACCTCCCTGGTTTCACACAGAGCAGACTCATACTGGTGCCTCCATCTAAAAATCTGAATCTACATGAGTTACCTCGCATGTTCTTTTTCTCCTGAATGTGAGAAGCACTTTTAAACAATAATTCTGTGATTATTTTACTGGGTCTGAAAAAATAGGGATGGGTTTACAACCAGGATCTCTAATTCATAGGTATTTGGTAGTAGTAATTGCTTAAGTGTAGAGAGCTTTACAATTAACAGAACACTGGTGTTTATTGTATACACATAATAAGCATATGCACTAACTTTAATAAGCAGTATTATTTTCTCTTTATTCAGATCCAGGTCTCTTTGTGTCTTAGGTTTCTGTGGGCTTTTCTCTCTGCTTCCCAGATGACATGCAGTCACTGCCTTAGTTCAGATCCTGGTAGCTCACTTTGAGTACCATGATAGCTTCCTAACATACCTGTGGGTCTTGGGTCTCTCCTGTTTACTCTTCACAGAGTTTGCTAGGTTTATATCTCTCAAAAGCCAAATTTAATATGTGACTCCCCTACTTAAATCCACAAGTGGCTCCCCATTGCTTTTAGGGTCTAATTCAAATACCTTGTATGGAAGAAAATGCCCCTTACCACGGTTTTCCTGCCTTGATGTTGGGTCTGATTTTTCAGCCACCATATAAGTGCCTTACCTCAGTGGTTTTTTTTTTAAGATTTTATTTATTCATTTGAGAGAGACAGACAGAGCACAAGCATGGGGGGAGGCAGAGGGAAAGGGAGAAACAGACCCCCCACTAAGCTGGGAGCCTGAAATGGGGCTCCATCCCAGGACCTGGAGATCATGACCTGAGCCAAAGGTAGAGGCTTAAACAATTGAGCCACCTAGGTGTCCTGCCTTACCCTAGTCTTATGAACAGTTGTCTGGGTGGAACATGCTTCCCTTCCTTGTGCCTTTGAGTATGTTGACCCCACTTCACACTCTAAAGCGATTTTTCTCCCACATATTCACTTATTGCACATTGTGTAATTCTCCTGGATAGTGTCGATAGTGCCTTTTCATCTTTGGATCAATCACGCACCCCTGTGTATACTCATGTAGCATCATTCTCATATCTGTGTCCCTGCTTAGGGACTCTGCTATAATTTTCAGGTTGTTTATTTATATAGATTATTGGTGCCTAAGACTATGAGTTCTCCTTTCCTGCTTTATCCTTTGCAAAGCACCTGGGGAAAGAGTGACTCAAATTTTACTTACAGTTGGTATGAATTACACACCCAGAGGTTATAAGATTTCTTTCAATCCTATGAGAGCATTATTTTTATTTCACCCTTCTTCACTCCAGTGTCCTTAATAGATAAGTCAGGCCAAGTTACGATTTTGGTGTATTCTGTGCTGGTGGAACTTGGCATATTAAGCTTTGATGGTATAATTGTTATCCTACATATTGGAAATGTATAGAGTGCAGTACTTTAAAGCTTATTTCCTTTGTGATTAACACATTACCTCCACCTGAGGTCTTAAGTCATTCCAATTACCCACCAAGAAACCAATAAGAATAATTTAATAAAATGATCAAGTAGGATCACAGAAGAGTAAAATGACAGTTACATTTAAGGTAAACAAGTTCAGGCATATAATAATGTAAAACAAAGTGAAAATATGGTCATTTGAGTCCTTCTTTCTTTTAAGATTTTATTTATTTATTTGAGAGAGCAAGTGAATGAAAGAGAAAGAGCACAAGTGGGGAGCAGCAGAGGGAGAGAGAGAGAAGCAGACTCCCTGGGGAGCCTGACATGGGGCTCGATCCTGGCACACCAAGATCATGACATGAACTGAAGACAGCCTTAACCAACTAAACCACCCAGGTGCCCCTTGATTCCTTCTTCTGTCACTCATAGGAAATGATGGACTGTATCAATTCTCAGCCTTTTGGCTAAGATCAAGTGTAGGAAATGATGGCCCCCGGTTGTTGTAAAGTATTCCTGCAGTTAAAACTATATCTCCTGGGGTGCCTGGATGGCTAGTGGGTTAAAGCCTCTGCCTTCGGCTCAGGTCATGATCTCAGGGTCCTGGGATCGAGTCCTGAATCTGTCTCTCTGCTCAGCAGGGAGCCCCCTTCCCCCTCTCTCTCTGCCTGCCTCTCTGCCTACTTGTGATCTCTGTCTGTCAAATAAATAAATAAAATCTTAAAAAAAAGTATATCTCCAATTTCATTTCCCCACGGAATTTTCAGTAGGAAATGAGAACCCCACATTCAAAAGGATTTGAGTTTGAAAAGTAGGGGATATACAATGCCAGCAGTAGAACAGCAGAACTCGTGTGATTGGTTTATAGCCAAAACCTCAGGTCCACGTCTGGACAGTCAGCCACGTCACAAGTTCCTGGCAGCTGAAAAGAGAGTAAGAATTCTGAAAAGAAATTAAAAAAAAAAAAGCCACCCAGTGCTCTATATGGCAGCACAAGGATCCTCTCTTGCAGTTGTCATAATATTGTAAAGACACAGGAAAATAGCTACACAGGGGAGTAATAGGAACTGTATCACTTGTTGCTTATAAAACCTCAGTGAAATCTTTCCTCTAAGTTTGGCTTGAACAACCTGATTGTTAGGGCATGATGGACACCACGTGCCAACGATTCCACTACATTATTTTCTTTTGAAATTCTGCTTCTTTTCCCACACTAATGTTTTGCTTTACCACAATGTCAGGGGCCATGGCCACAAGAACAGGAGAAAGAGGGTTCCAAGGTGAAGGAGGAGTGGTGATATATCACAGCAGTCATATAGTCTGAGTGTGACATTTCTCTTCTAATCATTGTCAGCTTCAAGGGCAGAAATCATCTCCGATTAATCTTTCCAAAAGCTCTCAATGCTCAGCATAAAACAGGTACTATGATCGCTGAATTTAAAGAAATCTTTCAATAGAAATGTGGTCCTCTCAAAAAATTTAGCCTTTCACATTATCCCATGTAGTTCTCTGCCCCATCCCCACTGAAGGTGGGATCAGACACCCTATCTTTGTCAGCATTATGCAGCACTATTTGTGCTGTTGGATACATTCCTTTACTCAGCCTCATTTGCTATATTCGGGCATTACCAGTTTAAAATTACATGTTAGCTGTATACAGGTTTTAGTTAAGTAGGTAAGTAAACCAGTTTCTAGATTAATAGGGTTGGAAGAAGTCACAGATAATTATCTAATACGGTAGCTTTTTTCAAGTTCTAAGGGTATGATTGCTATGCTTGTAGGGCAAAAGTGGAAACAGGTGGTTAATTTCCCTTCTCACTTTTCATCTACAATGCCTACATTTTCAACTCATTTTTTTGTGATTGTTGTTGTTGGACTTCCACATAAAATTTCTTTTAGAGAATGTTTTCTGAATATTAAAAAATATGAAATCTGATCTAATCTATTACAGAGATGCCAAAAATATGGAATATCTACTTTCATCCCCATTGCATATATGCTAGTATACATGACCTTAAATAATGACATCTTTTCCCACTAGTTTTGGACAAACACAGTCTGAATGTTTGTCACAGCACTCCTGGAAACAACTATTAAGCAACCATACATGGTGTGATGGTAGCATTTATTCTTTTCTGTTAATTTCTTTGTCTTTAACCATATATTATTGGATGCTTCTATGTTTCAAATGGAAAGTCAAGACCCAGAATAGTAATGAGTACTGCCAAAAGATGATGGCAGAACTGTTGTATTACTTCTAAGGTTCCTTAATTCGCAAACCAATGCATCTTTTGATAATCGCCCTTATTATTTTCCCAAATACACTTATTTGACAAAAATGGATGAAAAATTAAGTCAGAGGTGAAACCACTGATAATATATGTTTTTTGGCTGGATTTTCCCAAAAGTAGACCCTAAGAAGAGGATTTGAATGCAAATAATTCATTTCAGAGGTGATTCAAGGAAGCACAGTAAAGAAATGGATGACAAGAAAATGAAGCCAGTGAGTATAACTTAATGAGCTCATTGTCACTGTGTTCAAAAGAGGCTTAATACCACTTGGGACCTCTAGGAGACAGAATTGTCTCACATGAGAGACAAGAAAGATGAGGTATACTGGCTGTCACCTCTCACCTATTCCGTGTCATGAGCAATTCCAAATGATCTTACCTCTAGAACACTTTTAGGTAGCCCCAAAGCAAATGGAAACCATGAGACAAAGAATCGAATTGTAGTATGAAGTTGGAGGCACATATGGGAATGGTGGTTTCCCAGAATAGAGGGGAAGGCATCAAGACCCCTGCTACAAGGGTCTAGTAACTATGCATGCACTGTTAGAAGTATGTCACTTGAATTGCTTTCAAAGGAATGAAATAAACTTTCAGTTTGGTTGATATGATACTATACTATTTTAAAAATTAATTAATTTATTTTTATTTCTTTTCAGAGTGACAGTATTAATTGTTTTTGCACCACACCCAGTGCTCCATGCAATACATGCCCTCCCTAATACCCACAACCAGGCTCCCCTAACCTCCCACCCCCCGCCCCTTCAAAACCCCTCAGGTTGTTTTTCAGAGTCCATAGTCTCTCATGGTTCACCTCCCCTTCCAATTTCCCTCAACTCCCTTCTCCTCTCCATCTCCCCATGTCCCCCATGTTATTTGTTATGCTCCACAAATAAGTGAAACC
>PISX010020801.1:0-35020 GCA_004024625.1 Mellivora capensis | reverse complement strand
CAAGCAGAGACAACCCATTACGTGTGTTCATGTTGTCAAGAAACCATACATTTCTCAAAGACCGAGGACTTAACAGCATTGGTTGTCATACAGGGTCTATCCTAATTGACTTTATCCAGAGGAAAACACAAGCTTCTCATATCTTGATGACAAGAGATAGTTTTGCAACCTGGAGCAAGGAGCCCACTGAATAGGCTCCTATCGTCTCCCAGAGAGTGGGGAATAGGGATGCTCCCTCCTTTGATGTTCACAGTCCAAAGAGATGGCTCTCGGTCCCGAGAAAGACATCCCTGGAGCATAGAGCTGACACAAGTCTTATCTACTCTTCAAAAGGATTTATACATAGTTCAAAGACAGAGAAATATGTGTACCAGGACTAGTTTTCCAAGGCAAAACACTCTAAGCAAAAGAGGTAGAGAGGAATCCCTTTTCTTATTTTCACAGGAAGAATTAAGCCTTATCCTCAAAATGAAGGAAGAGACTTCCATTTCTACCATCAAGACTGTGTTCTATCCTAGAAGTTGAACATAACGGTTGCTTCAATTATTAGTTTCAAGATCTCTATACTTAATACTAGGGTTTTACTATAAAAAGAAGATTGGGAAAAATCCAGTTACATTCATCATTTACTTTTAGTAATAATAAACAAAATGATTTGCCTTGATATCACATATATGAACAGGACCTTAAATCGTAAGCTTGATAATTGTTCTTTCCTACCATGAACATCAGCCCTTGTGTGCATGTTTATATGTGTGGGACCATGTAAACACTCATTAATGAACCTTTAATGCTCCTCCAGGATAAAGGTAGGATTTACAAAGCAACTAAAACTGTTGCAAAGAAACGGATTGAATTAGGGGAGGTGTGTTGAAGTCACGCTCATTTGATCTTTCAACAGTAGATTAATCACACGTAAAAGGATGCTATCTTAATTGAACTAAAAAAAAATCTCTGATTAGAGTTATCTTAATGATAATTCCAGTTGACTTTTCATGTGTAAATCAAACCACAGGGTGCTCAGATGTTAATTGGTGGAGATTAATCATTCCTTTGTTTTTAATTCACTTGATAGTAACCCCTCTTCCCACCAAGATTTTGAAAAGAAACTGTTTCTTCCCTCATCACCAAGCATCTGAGACAGACCCTAAGAACTCTAGCTTAAGCATCATGAGTCAAAAACACAACAAAATAAAGAACTTATTGCCCGAGAGTGAAGAATTTTCCTCTGTCCCATTATCTGTATCTCGGGTGTAGACATGGATTAGGTTGCACTATATTTGAGCATTTCTTAAGTACAAATGGCGTCCTGTCACACACTGGAGAGAGTCCCACAATTTCTGGGTTCTAAGTTCAAGGATTTTTATCAGCCTGAATCCGTCCACTGATTCATCTATAACTGGGCCAAAACATTCTAGTCCTGCCTTTGGAGATTGCCTATCACTAAATGCCACGTATGCCAGGCTCATGCCCACAGTGAATATGCATGTTGTTGTCCCAGAAAAACTTTAAGTGGATTTTCACAGATGAGAAAATGAAGGCTCAGGTGGTAGGTAAATTGCCCTAAGTCACATAGCGTGGAAACAGCAGAATGGAAATTAAACTCAGATCAAGCCAAATTCAAAGCACACGCCTGAGAAGGCACTTCTCTTCCACAAAAAAGCCATGGCCAATGAAAAATCAGTTGGACTAAATACTAGGTTAAGTCTTTATGCCAGGCCCACCTTAAGAAAATCTTGGATCATCATTAAATATTAACAACACAAGCGAGGGGCTTAGCACCATTAGGGCCAAATGAGAGCTGTAGATAATTAGAAATGACTAGGTGTCGGCCTTGCTTTCTAGGTTTTCATCTGTGAGTTTAGAGGTTTCTTCCTTCAGGGAATTTTGGCGGCTGGCTTCTCAGGGGAGCGGCATCTTTTAATCACCCTCACAACTACTCTGAGTCACAGTTCACAACCTGCTCTGAAAATATTAGAGAGTGAAGAGGGCATTTCCCTTTTATGAACAAATGTCTCCAGGGTAATAGAATGTTGTCATTTTTAAAAAAGTGACACTAAAGTCTTGTTAGCTTGTCTAATTTTCCACTAAGTCAACTTTTAAAAGGAAATGAAAGAGGAAAGTGCTTGCTTTCTTGGAGTAAATGTGTTTAAGGTACAGTATATCTATTGAGTTAAATAACCTGAAACCAGCCCCAGGCAGCAAATGTGCTAGCAAATCCCATCAAGCTCTTCTTGTGAAGGACCAGCCACATGGACAAGAAGAATGCCAGTGCCCACCTTTTGTTTCTTAGCAAAACTTCCATAGAAACCTTACAAGACCCTATCTATGGTGAGTTCACAACCAACTACAAGACAAAATCACAGAGTGGTGGAGCTCTGTACAGAAACTGGATACAGACATGTTTAAGAGCCATCCAGAAGGACGGAAACACAGGAACTACTATTAGGGAATATGCTGAGACCAGTGTTTTCCATCGCTAATTATCACCATCTTGCCATGTAAAGATGCACTTGAAGAATCACATCAGAGTCATCTGGTCTCCTCAGCGGAGTCTCAGCTGGAGAGTCCATGTGAGGTAGATACAGTACAAAAAAGCAAAAAACTAAGACTGGAGAAGCCAGTACATGTGTACATAAAAAGGAGCTGGTCTGTTTAGAGATAATTTATCTCGGGTAAATATGTATTTATTTGGAACCTATCACATCCTTGTTTTAGGTCCCAAAACTAAAAACCAACAATCCCTGGGGTTCTCACAGTAGATTTATGGCAAAGGTTCTCAATCTCAGATTCAAATGAGCTTCACAGAGACTTGTAACCTCCTAAAAGACTAGGATAAATTGTGTATGTAGATTTGTTTGAGAGAGAGGACCACCCCCCACTCCACAAGGAGACGGGTTATAGATTTCATCGGTTTCTTAAAAAAAAAAAGACTCTAATTAGTTTAAAAACCATATTATATAGATATTTTTGTATATAGATCCAGCAAGTTGATGAAAACAAAGGACCAGTGAAAGCTCTCAACTTACTCCATCATTGGTGTTATAAGCTCAGCAGAAATACCTGTTGTTAGTTTGGAAATAGAATTTTTAATCTTTAGTCTCAGACAGTGCTGGTTGCTACCCCATACATAGAGATGGCTATTAGAAAAATTGTGGAAAAAAATAAGAGTGGCAAGTAAAAAGAAGTACATGTGAGAATAATGATCAGGCCTCAGCCAGAGAAGTATATAGAATCCCTGCGTCTTGATGGAATTTGGGAAATTCTACATAAATATTATTTGATTTGTATCCCCTTCAGCCCCTAAAAACAGTCACCTTAAGTTGGCTGCTTCATCTCTAATCAAGCAACAATATTACATCTTATCTGAGCCAATTTGCCTGCTGAGAATTTGGAAGCTCCCCGCATGATTCATTCTGCATAAAATCATTTGGTTTTTTGCTCGCTGTAGATAATTGGTTCTTGGCACCAGAACTTAAACTATTTACAGTCCAAGTCTGTTAAAATGACATTGAAATTTAGCTTAAACAAACAGAATCAAAGTTAAGGGTATGTTTTCTTACTACTATTGGTTGTACCTGTTAAAATTAAATTTTAAGATGTCTGCAAAGATCTACTGTAGAAATCTAATCCAGTGATACATTTGATGGGGTCTGCATAGGAAGAGAGGAGAAAACTGAGGGCCAGAGAGGAGTCTTCCTTCTGGGGGAGGCATCCACAAGGGTAGCCAGTGACACATGGTGTGATTGGAGGTATATATACACCACATCTCCTTTATCTCTTCATCTATTGATGTATATACTTGGGGTTGCTTCATATCTTGGTTGTTGTAAATAATGCTTTAATAAACATAGGGGTGAGTGTATCTTTTTTAATTAGTTTTTTTGTTCTCTTTGGGTAAATAGCCAGTAGTGGAATTACTGGATCAGATGGTAATTCTGTTTTCAATTGTTTAAGGAACATCCATACTGTTTTCCGTAGTGGCTGCATCTGTGGGTCATCTCCCCATTTTTAATTGGATTATTTGTGGTTTTGGTGTTGAGTTATATAAGATCTTTATATATTTTGGATAGTAACTCCTTACTGGATATATCATTTGCAAATATTTTCTCCCATTTGGTGAGTTGCCTTTTTATTTTGTTGATGGTTTCCTTCCTGTGCAGAAGTTTCTTATTTGGTGTAGTCCCAGTCATTTAGTTTTGCTTTTGTTTCCTTTGTCAGGCAGTTTTTAAAACAAACACAACATAATAAAATCTAACAATTTGCTGTTTACAAAAGACAATTCTAAAACAGATACATTCAGAAAGTTTGCATGTAAAAACAGAGATGATTGACATAAACACTAATAAAGAATCCGTGAAACTAAACTTGAAGCCAAAGAACATTCGAAGAGGTTCACTTCAGAAGGGTAAAACTTTCTGTTTACCAGGAAGGTATTACAGGTTTAAATTTAGAAGCAACAAATAACATTGCTTCAAAATAAACAAAGAAAACATTGGCATAACTAAAAATGAGAAGTAAATAAACATGTAACTATAGCAGGAGGTGAAAGTACATGTCTTCTGGTACTTTACTGCATTGGGAGACCACAGATGACAGATTTCCAGAATATCTGAACAGCACTATTAACACATTGAATGACATGTATTGAACGTTGCATCATGCACAGAATGGGAACCTAATGTTCTTTTTATGGCACCTTGGCAAGGGGACTTTCCTAATAATTGAGAATAGATGTTTGCGTACAGTAGGCATAAACAGTTTGCATATAGTCACAGAACACAGAGAAAATGATAATATTTGCTCAGTTGTCCCTATCTACCTCAAGCCTGGCTCAGTTTCCCCACGGCCTGGGGAGATGGGTATCTCAGATCACCTTTAACGAATTCAGGGCTGCCAGTGGCACAGTTGACATACAGGATGCCTGGGGATTTGAATGTGGGAGTTCAGGGCCTTATGCCCACATATGGTAACAGATCACCAAAAATTCATACTCTGTATTTAATCCAGAAAACCCTGAAATGAATTGCTGGGTGGCAGTCCGTCTTCATCTTCTCTTCTTGTGGTAACCAGACTCCAGCATGTCCCCAGTGACGCTCTCCTCCTCACGTTCACTCCTCTGAAGAGTCTCCCCCCCATAACACATAGGGCTGGCTTGTGTAACCCAAAAGACATTGCAGGGGTGCCTGGGGGGTGGCGCAGTCAGTTGAGCATCCGACTCTTGGTTTCGGCTCAGGTCACCGTCTCACGGTCGTGAACCGAGCCCCACATCGGGCTCCACGCTGGGCACAGTCTGCTTGAGAGTCTCTCTCCCTCTGCTCCTCCTGTTCCTGCTGTCATTTTCTCTCTCTCTGAAATAAATGAAGAAATCTTTAAAAAAGAAAAAAAGAGACATTGATGAGAAAGTGTGACTTCCAAGGCATTGCGCTTTGCAGCTTGCTCTCTTTCAGACCAGTCACCTAGACAAGCCAGCCAGCGTGTTGTGAGGACATCCCAGCTGCAGGGAGAGGTCCGCACGGTGAAGATGGCAGGCATCCCACCAAGAGCCGCACTAGCTTTCCAGCCGTGCATGTGAGCCCCCTTGATCACAGACCCCCAATTCCAGTCCAACTTTCAGATGCTTTCAGCTCCAGTTCACATCTCGACCAGAACTTCATGGGAAATCCTGAGCCAGAACCAGCCAGTGAAGACACTCCTGAGCTCTTGAGCCACAGAAACTATGAGATAATATGTTTGTAAACATTTTAAGCCTCTGAATATTAAGGTCATTGCTACACATCAGTAGATAACTAAAGCAAAATGGAACATGACACCTTTTTAGCTCTTCCCCCAAATTTTAGGATATAGTATTCCATCTGTATTTAGAACCACACCACAAAGCCTGGAAGTTGTTCGTACTCACTCAAATTTCTCATGGGCAGGAGCAAAAATGTTCCAGAAGGAGCTCATGGAGATTGGGGTAGGTGGAGCCAAGGAACAGAGATGACCCAAAGCTCCTTCAGCCTTGCTCGTGACCTTTCCATACACAGGCTGGTGTTTTCTTCCCCCAGCACTGTTTCCCAGGTGAAGCAATTGCTGTATAAACCACCAGGGCCTCTGTGTTGCCATAGCGATGGGCATGTTCGAAGTAAGAGTACCCAGCTCCGTCTGGGGTGCGGGGAGGAGACCGCTGAAAAAACCTACAGAGGTTTCCGGAAGATTAGGACTGCGTGGGTGGGAGAAGCGGAGAAGCAGAGACACAAAAGGACAAGTTCAATCTATGACTTAAGAGACAGACAGAGTCCAAAGCGGAAAAGTGGACTCGATGTCCAGTCCCCAGGGTGGGGGTGGGCTGTGTGCAGGAGATCAAGGGCAGATGCAGGAGATCAAGGGCAGATCCAGGACCCAGGCCATGGTAGAGGAGAGGCAGGAGCCCAGAACCAGGGCAGATGAAATGGGAGGGGAATGAGACACTCCCGGCAACGGAGCGAGGCTGCCCTGAGACTCATTTCCAGGAGCACCAGTTTCCGGACACCAGGTGTCCAGAGAGGCCTGGATGTTTTCCATTTTCTGAGGCTCCTGATAAAGCACAAAAATTGGGAAAGCTACAGATAGGGTTACGAAACAATTTTAATATAGTTTAAATATTTCGATTTGCCAAACTTTTAACAAAAAGTAATGCTACATCCATAAGACTTGCAAAATGACCATAGATTTTATTTAGGAATAGTGGCTGCTGTTTAAACCTGGAGCGCCTAGTGATAATGGGGTGCTGGGTCTCATGACGCCCTTGCAACACCCCATCAAGCAAGTCTTGGGTACCAGCCACACAGTGCAGGGCCAGCCTGCCCTAATTCAGGCATAAGACAGAAGCAGGTCAAAACATGAGTCCGGGGGAATTGGGCCCTGAGAGGGAGTTGTGGAGGATGATGGACCCCGGAAAGAACAAATGGAACAAATGTTATTCCCAGGGCTCTCGGGGTCCCCTCTGGAGTTCTCTTGCTCCCCAGCCTGACTTCATATTTAGGTGTTCTTGTTACTTTACAACAGTAAATCCGTCCCTTTCTGCATCTGTTGCTTTTCTCATTGGAAATGAGCTACGTTTCAACCTCATGAAGAAACCCGGAGGCAAATGTCCGCAGACTAGTCGGGTGCGCCCTTTCGAACAGTGTCTGCTCGCTGGGCAATTCAGAACTCTTTCTAGCGCCAGTGGTAGGCAAGCACGATGCTGTAATCTCTGCCCTATGGAGAATGGTTCCAGCTACATTTCAGAATCAGCAGGAAAGACTTCGAATCGTTTCACTGAGGTACCTTTTTTGCTCGGTTCCCATCAGAGACAATAAGATCTTTGTGCTAGTCTTGCAGTGAAGATAAAGGAGCGGGTGTTCCTGAAGGAAGGAAAGGACAGGTCTCCGGATGGGCCCAGTGCCCATTGCTGTTAACACTCCAGCAATTCCTGCTTCCCACAGGGTGAGTGGCCTCGCCAGTGAGCACCTCCCGGGTGGGCTCCCCAGGGAACGCTGCCTTGTTTTCAAAGGTCTTTACAAAGGACCGTAAATGCCCAATGATAATAGCTATGAACTTTTAAAATATGCAATGGAATATAAATGTCACATTAATAAAATAATGTTAACCTTTACCATTATATGAGTGATTTAAATTCTGAATTAACTAGAATGGCTGGGGAAGCCCTACATTTTCTCCACAGAGTTTTTACAAGAACATTTGAGTGTTGTGATCTGGGGAATGGATCTTTGTTTATTTACATCACAAATCCTTTTATTTTTTTTAAGATTTTATTTTTACATAATCTTTTCACCCACCATGGGGCTCGAACTCCAGACCTCGAGATCAAGAGTTGTGCGCTCCTCTGATGGAGCCGCCCAGGCACCCCCTACAACACAAATTCTTTAAACTCATTCTGTTATGTGTAGGGGCTGCTTTTAGGCAACAGGCTTGAGCAAAGGAATATAGACAGAGCCCACCGTGACCCCCTGGCTGAGTACAGAGGGGCCCAGCTTGTGACCCACCTCAAAATATCCATAGACCCTAACTGGCCAATGGGTTACACACACACAGGCACAGTTACCAAAAAAGGGAAAGCTCCATACATCCCCCAGGCCTCCTCCCCTTCCTGATTTAAATACAGCCCCCACCCACTTTCGGGTTGCAGGCAGCCTCTGTCTGCTGACTTCCAGCAGCTCCCCTGCAGTGTGTTCAAGAAACTTCTATCCCCTTTGTTCTGCTTTAGGTGAACGCTTGCACCGCCCAGGCTGCCGGTGTCCACATGACGGAGGCCCACATTTGGGGGCCCATCCAATTAGGAGAGACACCACATTGACATTATCTATATGGTTATTTGGAGTGTGTGTCCCAATAAACACCCGCCCACCCGACTGTGCGCATGCATGCACACACGTATGTATGCACACACACACAGAAGTCTGTCTGATGCAGTTATTTCTGGCTATTTCAGTGGTTATTAACTGTCAGGATGTCTTTGTGCTCAACACAGGGGGACTGCAGTCCTAAAATTGTGGGTAGCTGGGAAGCTTCCAGAAGCAGCCTCCTCACACTCCGGGTGGCTCTGTGGTCCAGTTAGTCCTGTTAGTTCTAGTGGCAGCGACATGGGGAAGTCTCTCTTCTTAGAACATCACATGCTTTGTTCCAGGGTCCTCTGCCTTTTGCAGCTTGCAATCACAGTATTTTCTTTTTTTTTTTTATTAACAGATAATGTATTATTTGTCCCAGGGGTACAGGTCTGTGAATCATCAGTCTTACACAATTCTCAGCACTCACCATAGCACATACCTCCCCAATGTCCATCATGCAGTCACCCTATCCTTCCCCCTGCAACCCCCAACCCCCCATATTGTTTCCTGAGATTAACAGTCTCTTATGGTTTGTCTCACAGTATCTTAGATCCACATTGTGCCTTGGGATCCACAAATCAGAAACTCCTTTTTACCTTTCTTGGTCATGGTGCTTCACGGCTCACCTCCCACAACACCTCCCACCCCTAGTCTGCCTAGATGTGATTTTTGAAGAGCAGGTTTAAATTCTTTTAAATTTTACAGTGAAATTCCCAGATAGAAATATTCTTTGTGCATTCTAATCTCTTCCAAGTAGAAGACAGCGGATCCTTGATTCCCGAGGCATAATGCAATTAGGCATCTCTTGTTTAATTCAAAGTGAATCTGAAGAGCTCCCCAAAGTCAAAGGTGAGCTAATATCAGGGCGGCTGCTAGTTAGCTCACAGAAAGACAAAGCAGTTCTGTTTGTAGAGCTTGATGACTTTTCTGCAGATAGACATTTTCCAGGTTCTGGTAACACTGGCCAGAAAATGATGTCTGTTATGGTCACTTAAAGTCACTTTGTACAATATGATGTGTCTATTACTCCCAGTCGCAAATAAAAGTATGGGCACTCGCCGCTGGGGGCAAGGGAAGGGCAGCCCCTGAGGGGTTCCTGGTTCACACAGTTGTTCTGAGGAGTCACGAGGATGGTGTTTGTGGAGCGCTTAGCCACTGCCCACCTATACTGAGCCAATGTGAGTTAACCACAGTTACTGTTGTATGCGAAATAAGTGTGAGTGAGCCTAACTCTGTCTCTTCCTAACTTCCCACACGTGAATGTGCCCACTGGGTGCACGTCAGTCTCTCTTCCGCCTGCCACCCCTTCATCAGTGTCCCGGGCACTCTGCACGGACCCCATGAGCAGACCACATTTTCTCCAGTAGTTCACTGACCACATGCTGTGCCAGGTCCTGGGACTACAGAGGTGGATGAAAACAGCGTCAGCCCACGGAAGCCCAGAGAAGGGGTCTGACCTGGTGCAGAGGATTCAGGCTGTGGCAGAGGGACCCACAGTGTCAGCGGGGGCGCCTGGGAACATGGAAAGGGCACCTGAGCCAGGCTGGGGGTTGGGGGAGCCCTGGAAACCTGCTCCCAGGAGAGTACCACAGAGATGGGCTTTCGAGCGGAGCAGGTGTGGGCTGTGGGCATGCATTTTAGGCAGACTTGGTCATGTGCCAACAACCTAGAGGCCATAGTCTGTGTTTTTTAAGTGAAGATGTGGCAAAGAGAATGGGGGAGAGAAGACGGAGGAGGAACACGCATGCTACCCTGCCCAAGACCTGTGCACAGGAAGCTCCTGAAGGGATTTCTGCAGAGACGTAGCATGATCTGACTGGGGACCAAGAAATACTAGTGGGGCTTCTGGGCAGAGACTGGATCGAGGGACCCGGTTAGAAGGAGGCAGGCTGGTTTGAGGCTGGTGCAGCATCCAAGTGAAAAGAGGCCTGTTCTAAAGTGGTGGCAGTGAAGATGGAAAAAAGCAGTGTCTTTTCCTACAAATCCTTTCCAAGTGAGAGCTGCTCGGCTCCCCTGTTTACAATGCAAACCGCTTCCTTCCCGGCATTCCCAATCCTCCTGACCCTGCTCTCTTATTTTCCCCCCAGAGCTGTGATCATCTCTCACAAATTGTATAATTTATTTGGTTTGCAGTTTGTTCTTCTCCTAATAGAAGATGTAGGAATTACTAGGCTGGGTAATGTCACAAGTTTTGTACTGGTGTGTTGCGAGCGCCTGCCAATGTCCCCCAGCACATGACAGACAGTTAATTCCTATCTATTAATATCATTTGAATGCATGAACATATGAAGACTTAAGGTAAAGCCTACAAATTTGAAGGTTTTCCAAGATGTTGAAAGATGCCAGCAATAAAGAAGGGGGATACATTAAGAAGGGATCAACCCTAAATCCAAGGTGTTCACCTGATGGACCTGTTGGTATTTGGGGCTTGAAGAATAATCTCTTGGGGGAGAAGAGTAACCACTGGGGAGAAAGGTTTATGTCATGCCTTAGTGGTGGAAAACAATGAGGGAAGATGAGGTTGTGGGAGAGGTTGCTGCCTGGGAATCCCAAAAGTCCAGGTGGTCGCAAGCATCTGAGTTTTTATATCTCCCATGTGATGGTAAGGCCCGGCTCAGAAGATGGGGGATGACCCCCAGGCCTGACCCTGACCTTCACACCCCATCAGGGCCAACTCCTTGGATCTGGGAACAGTTGTCATACAATCTACGCAACCAAACAAAATGTGACAACAAACACCGCAACCACAACCCCGAAAACCAACCCCACTGACAGAGACAACAACACACAAAACACACTAGGCTCACATTCACATGTCTATCCCTGTGTTGCCTCCGTAAGATCTGGAACTGAGGTCCAGACCTGCACGATTCCCTGGGTTCTCCGGGAGCCACTCCGTATGACCAGCCCTTTCCTCCCCAGACGGGGCCAGGCCTGGGGCTCTTGTTATGCACTCCTGTAACTCACCCCATTCATCCCCCCCGCAAAACCCTTGTCATTTGTGAAAGAAACAATTTCTTGTTGAGTAGCCAATGTCTCCATTCACCAACTGTGCCTGCCATGAGGCCAAGACTCATGACAAGACTGTCCTTTTTGCTCACTACTACACACCCAGGACTCAACAAATGTCTGGCATGTCGAAGAAATTCAGTATGCATTAAATTAACGAAGAAAGGAACAAATGAGTGAATGAGAGTCCCAGTTTTTCACTCTGTTTTCACAAGTACTGCTGTCAGGATCAGCAAGGCCCTGAGCCTCCTGGGGGTCAAGGTTAATGGTGTCCCCAGTTCTGGGCCTCTGTGAAGCGCTCTGCGTACCTATCTCGAGTGGCCCGATGCCACCTGGAAAGTAAATAGAAGCCTGTCTTTAGGATGGGATAAGTAAGACTCACTTCTGTTGCCCCAAAATATTGAGTACAGTGCTTTCTGCATAATGTGTAATCAGAGTCATTGAATGGAGAGATGGACGTTTTTCCTCATAGCAGGAGGCATATGCATCATGACTTGAAGAAAGCCACAGAGAAAGAAACCACAAAACAGAAATCTCTAATGAACATAGTTCAGACATGGTGGAGGGCAGAGGAGACTTCCTGAGGGCCTTTGAATCATCAACTTGTTTATTTGACAAATATTTATGGAGGGCTTGCTATGTGCCTGGACTGGTCTAGGCATTTAAGATACATCAATGAATCAGACGAAAATCCATGCCCTTCTGGAGATTACATTTTAGGGGCTACACTAACAGTAGAGATGATAAATAAGTAAATTCTATAGCATGTTTAAAAGACATGAGTTTTCTGGAGAATAGGAAGTGGAGCCGGTGAGGGGGGTCTAGGGGATAGGGTCTGGGATGCTGTGAGGTGTTGCAAAGTTCAGCTCAGTGGCATGTGGCCTCCAGGGACCACAGTTTCTGCCCCTGAGGACAAAGCCAACCTGAGGAGCTGGATTTGCACAAGGAAGGCTTCTGTGTTTTTGAAAAGCATAGCTGGAATCTATAGAACCAAAACATTTGTTCCAAACTGAAGAGAAAGGCAGGCGATAAACAACTTCAAAAAGTCTTAATTAGCCCTGCTTATAAGTACTTAAGGAAGTAGAGCAGAACAGGAAGAAAGAGTAATTTATTTGAGTTGATGAATATTTGCTATAAGCTTTAATGTGCATTTTGGGTAATTAGAGGTTGCTTTCATTATAAGTGATACTCATTGCCATTTAAAGCAGACCATTCTTAATAAATAAGCATGTGTTTGGGAAGAGCCATGGGCTGTGCTCTGCTGGGACTGCCTCTGTGGACTGAACAGAGAGGCAGGATGAGTCCAGGTCTCTCCTTTTCCCTGGACCAGTCTGTGGATACCTCTCCCTTCCAGGCACCAGCCACGGGAGGGACCTAGAAACCTGGCTAGCTGTTACCAAACCAGATAATCTCAGACGAACCAGTCTGAGATGAACCACGACCCACAACTTCTCTGAGCTTCCCTCCAGAAAGGATTGTTTCTCATTGACCTGAATGGAAAAACATTGAACTGCAGGAGCGCGCACTAGATCTAGTTAGTGGGAATGGGTTTTAATTTAGTGAAGATACTGGGAGATAGTGAAGATGCCACAGTGTGGTTCCCTGCCTAGGAGTTCAGAAACCAGAGTTCCCATTCGAGACAACACCATGTGGCCACCAAAGCTGGTGACCTGGCTTAGGGGCCATGACTTATATTAACATTGTGCAGAGAAAAGCCACTTGTAAATGAAGAATATACTACTTAGAGGCTGTGTTCCGACCAGACAGACACTGGAAGAAGGTTTGGTATGAGTTTGGAATAGATACGTGCACCAGAAAGTCAAGGTCATTGTCTTGAGTGCAAAGAAAAGGAATTGTACTGAGCCACTCGCTCAGCGCATTTCCTGGTGCAGAGGTTCTGCTGTTCTTGCTGCCCACGTGGTTATGGAGTAGATAAACCAAGACTTCAAGGAATCACACGACCCCAGCTATCCTAGTGGAGTCTGTATCTTCCAACAGAGAAACTCATTCTCCTGGTACAGTGCCCTTTTGATAAGCGACTTGAATTTCTTGCAATCATTGTCACTGAACCTTAATTCCCTTCATTAACCTTAGTTACCCTCATTGGCCTTTGCCACTCCCAAGGAGGGTGAGCCAAAGGACATGGGTAAAGAGAGGATGAGGAAGGAGTCAAGAGCAACCAAAACTTCCGATTTCACTCCTGTCTGCTATAATGACTTGAATAAAAGAATAGAACTGAAGGCAAAGCCAATGAAGAGACTTTTTAGGTTTTTGAATAAAACACATTGAAAACTATGTAGTAGCTGTAGGCCTGTCAGAGAAGTGGGTGTTTTTAAAGGAAAGCTCCAGCTCTATAGACAATTTTTCATTTTTCTTGAATTTGCCAGACAAATAAGATACAACAAGAAATGAGGGGCACCTGGGTGGCTCAGTGGGTTAAAGCCTCTGCCCTCAGCTCGGGTTGTGATCCCAGGGTCCTCTCTGCTTGGCGGGGAGCCTGCTTCCTCCTCTCTCCCTGCCTGCCTCTCTGCCTACTTGTGATTTCGGTCTGTCAAATAAATAAATAAAATCTTTTTAAAAAAAGATATAACAAGAAATGAGCTGACTTCTGTTTTTTCAAAAAAAAATTTATTTATTTATTTGAGAGAGAGAGTTTGTACAAGCAGGGGGAGGAGTAGAGGGAGAGAGAGAATCTCAAGCAGACTTCCTGCCCAGCATGGAGCCCCACATAGGGCTGGATCTCCTGACCCTGAGATCATGACCGGAGCCAAAACCAAGAGTCAGACTCTTAACCACCTGAACTACCCAGGTGCCCCAGAAATGAGGTGACTTCTATAAACTTGCCTGCTGTATTTATTATTATTTATCATTTATTACTTAACAGTAGTTTTAAATATACAACTTACATATAGACTCATTTTTTAAAAAATTAGAAAACTATAGAAAGCAAAAGTAAAGAAATAAATATCAAAGTGCATAATTCAGTGGCATTTAGTAAAAATAAATAAGTATTGCTCATAATTCAGAAATGAGCACTGTTCTATTTTGGTGTATAGCTTTCTGGGCTCTCTTTTCAAAAGTCTTATCTTTTTTAAAATAATTTTTTTATTTTTTTATTAACATATAATGTGATATTAGCCCCAGGGGTACAGGTCTGTGAATCGCCAGGTTTACACACTTCACAGCACTCACCATAGCACATACCTTCCCCAATGTCCATAACCCCACGACCCTCTCCCGACCCCCCTCCCCCTGGCAACCCTCAGTTTGTTTTGTGAGATTAAGAGTCTCTTATGGTTTGTCTCCCTCCTGATCCCATCTTGTCAAAAGTCTTATCTTAACATACATATTATTTTATGACCATGATAACTGTAAAATAAATGGCAAGTCATTTCCTACAAGTCTATATCATATGGTTTTTTGATCATATATAATGGGCACCCAAAGAGAGCCTATGTTTAAAAACCAGAACTAGATAAATAAAAATAATCATTAAAAAAGGGCTGTTGTTTGACTAAAACTATAAAAATTTTAGAAGAAAGCATAGGAGAAAATGTTTTTTGTGACATGGGGTTAGGCAACATTTTCTAAAGCAAGATACAAAAAAGCATGAATCAAACCAAACCACAACAACAAAAAACAGACCTCATCAAAATTAAGAACTTCTGCAAAAATAGCTACCTGACAAAGAGTTTTTATCCAAAATATATTTTAAAAAGCACTCAGTTATGTCACTAATCATCAGAGAAATGCAAATCAAAACCACAATGAGATATCCCTCCTACCTGTGAGAATGGCTAAGATCAAAAACACAAAAAACAACAAGTGTTGGTGAGGATGTGGAGGAAAATGAACACTCATGTGCTGTTGGTGGGAGTGCACACTGGTGCAGCCACTGTGGAAAAGAGTATAAACGTGCCTCAAAAAGTAGAGCTACCCTAGCATCCAGGAATCACATTACTGGGTATTTACCCAAAGTATACAAAAAACACTAAATCAAGGGATACAAGCACCCCTATGTTTATAGCAGTATTGTTTACAATAGCCAAACTATGGAAGCAGTCCAAGTGTCCATCGATAGTTGAATAGATATAGGACTGGTCTATACCTACAATGAAATATTATTCAGCCATAAAAAAGAGTGAAATTTTGCCATTTACAACAACATGGATGGATCTAGAGAGTATAATCCTAAGTGAAATAAGTCAGAGAAAGGCAAATATCAGATGCTTTCACTCATATGTGGGATATAAGAAATGAAACAAATGAACAAAGAAAAAAGAGACAAACCCCCAAACACACTCTTAACTATGAAGAACAAATTGATGGTTACCAGAAGGGAGGTGGGTGGGGGGATAGGGGAAATAGGTGAAAGGGATTAAGAGTTTACTTACTATGATGAGAAATGAGAAATGCATAGAATTATTGAATCACTATGTTGTACACCTGAAACTAATATAACACTGTATGTTATACTGGAATTTTAAAAACTCAATAAAAAAGAATACCATAACAAAAAGAAAACAAAATAAAATGTATGATTGAGGTGCCTGGGTGGCTTAGTTGTTAAGCATCTGCCTTCGGCTCAGGTCATGATCCCAGGGTCCTGGGATCGAGCCCCGCATCGGGCTCTCTGCTCAGCGGGGAGCCTGCTTCCCTTCCTCTCTCTCTGCCTGCCTCTCTGCCTACTTGTCATCTCTGTCAAATAAATAAATAAAATCTTAAAAAAAAACAATTATAAGAAGACAACACTTTCACCCCACTGAGAAATGGGCAAAATATTTGAATAGACAATATAGGAAGATATATGGGTAGCCATTAAGCCATTAAGGAAGATCATTAGGCATCAGAGAAATGCCAATTAAAACCACAAAGAGATACCACTAACCTAGAGTAATCAAAGTCAAAACTACTGAACATACCAAGTGTTGACAAGGACATGGAACAAATGGAATTCTCATACATGGCTGCTGAGAATATAAAATGTATTAAGTTAAACATATACTAACCATACAACTGAGCAACCTCACTCCTAGTTATTTGCCAAAGAAAAATGAAAATATATGTTCACAAAAATACTTGTCCATGAATGTTTGTAGTGGCATATTCACCACAGGAAAAAAAAAAAAAAGAAAGAAAAGGAAAGAAACCTGAATGTCTATCAATGGATGAATGAGTTAGCAAGTTATGTAATATTCATACAGCAAAGGAATAAGATGTTCAACAGACAGCAACATGAATGAATCTAAACAACTTTGTGCTGAGTAGAAGAAGTCAAACATGATTGCATCTATATGACATACCAGAAAAGGCAGGGCAGTTGGGTGTTTGGGGACAGTGATCATGAATATGATCATGAATATGAAATATGGTGCCTACGTGACTGTGTACACACTGTACACTTCAAAAAGATGATTTCAGGGGCACCTGGGTGGCTCATTCGGAAGCATCTGACTCTTGATTTTGGCTCATGTCATGATCTCGGGTTTGAGGTGGAGCCCTGCATGGGCTCTGTGCTGAACGTGGAGCCTGCTTAAGGTCTCTCTCTCCTCTCTCCCTGCCTCTCTGTGGGCACTCATGTTCTCTCTCTGTCTCTCTTAAAAAAAAAAAAAAAGAAAAGAAAAAAATTATTTTATTCTATAAAGTTATGCCTAATAAACTAGAAAAAAGTGTGGGAATACACTCGTGAAAATTACCATTAAAAAGTCATTGTTTGGATGTCTTGACCGTGCCGAAGTCACAGAATCCCTGGCCCTTTACTATTGATATCACCTCTTTAGATGGGACTTTCAGAAAAGACACTTCTTGGCCTTAATCAGTCCTTATTCATTGGTGCGTTGGACCCACATAGCCAATATTCGTTGAGAGCTCAAGTTGTTGGCACAAAAACTGAATCTTGTCTCTCTTCCATATGTGTGAAGTATAAACAACAAAAGAAAGAGGGATGAGCTAAACAATGTGCAATAAACATCAAAATCAAAGAACTTTGTAACAGTAAGCTGAAGTACCATCACATCAGCAACTGCCTCCTGGTTAAGACCTTGTGGGTCATTATATGCTTCAGAGATGCACCATTTTCAGCTTACATAATGGCATGGATCCGCGATTCCATTCAGCCAACGTTTATGGAGACCTTTCAAAGTACTAGACGTTTGAGATCGAGTTCAAAAGCGTTAGACATTCTGCTAGGGGTTCAAAAATTGGGACACACACGAACCTGGTCCTCAGAAGCTCTTTCTGTCCGGTACTTCTTTCTTTGCGTTGCGTTCATCCACTCTTTTTCTCATGTCTGTTCCTCCATCTACAAAATACTGCCTAAGGTTTTACGTGGAGGGGAAAACTCAAGCTGAGGAGAGTCTGTGTGGGAAACAGGCGCTGAGGTAGATGGGGTGTGCTGCTGGACTGGGGGCGCCCACTGCCTCAGATCTCCTCAGCATCCCTGGCCCCAGGGCTTGAGCACTTGCTGATTGCTGCCACCTGGCTGAGCCTCCTAGCACTTCAGGCTGTTTCGGCTTCCCTTGGGGATGAGGGGCAGAGGAGCGAAGCCTTCACCTCACCCGACCTCCCCCAACCAGATGGACTATGGCTCCCGAATGACTTCTAGATTCGGGTAAAGAACCGAACTGGTGTTTCTGGCAGGTGTGCCCACGGGCCAGGCAACAGAGCCTAGAGGAGAAGTGTAGCAGAATCAACATCCATGAGGAAAACTTTCGTCAGTAAGAACCAGGGGATGGGAAAAAGCCAGCAGAGAGTTCCCCCTTCCTCCTGTCCAGAAGACATTCCACCTGATCGAGCCCTAATTGGGTTTCTTGCCAAGTTGTGGCCAGTGGGGTATTCAAGCATATCTTGAATATGCTTTTCTCTCTTTCTTGTATTATACCTTCTTTTCCCTCTTACTGACTGCCCGGAAAATGGTCTTGGGCTCTGTTTTCTATGGAACCCAGGTTAAGCCAGAGACGCAAACTTAGAAGAGAGAATCGCTGGTAGAACTTAGAGTCAGAAGAGTCTTTAAAGACCATCCAGCTCAAACTCCCACCCAACAGACGAAACTCCCTTACATGCTTGGGCATGTCTAATAAAGGGATACTCACTTCCTAGAGAGTCCATCCTTCCCATTGTAGAAAACACAGTCAATGGACATTTCTTGTATTGGGACACAAATCTGCTGTTTTGGTAACTTCTACTCATTGGTTCTGGGAGTTTACTTCTTCTAATTGAGTGTCAAGCTTTAAAGAAAAACATGATCCCAGAGCTGTCCATTTGAGACACTAATCCTCAAAAACAAGGCATAGAAATTACACTGAATTTGGTGAAAACATGTGAGGAAGGAAACTTGTGTTATCCATTCCTATCTTACTACAAAAAAATAAAGATGATGCAACCAAAATAAATTAGATTACTTAATTAGTTTTTCCTAGTTAACAAATTGGCAAGCAGGTACTGGCTATATCTTGCCAGTTTGCCTCACCTTCCCCCTCAACATTCCAAATGAAATTTAAGTTGAGTAAAAGGAGGTCAAGCTGTTACATAACGTTTCTCTAGAGACTGCACTTCAAGCCTGGCTGGTCACTGACGTGCCCAGTCACTCTCCTGCAGAGTTCCTGTTTCTCCTCTCTATCTCCACTCATACTCCACCTATCTTTTTATTAAGAGAGGCAGAGAGGTAGAGGAATGGCAGAGGGAGAGGGAGAGAGAGAGAATCTCAAGCAGACTCCACGCCCAGCGTGGGCCGGGTCTCACAACCCTGAGATCATGACCTGAGCCGAAATACCATACCCTTAACCAACTGAGCCACCCAAGTGTCCCTCTGCCTGTCTCTATCATGACACTCACTTCAACGTGTAGAGCTCTTTCCTCCTATCCAATTCTCCCCCGTTAGGTTATGGCTCCTCAAAAGTCAGAACAATCTTCTTCATATTTCTGTTAACCCCTGCCTCTGCTCCCCATGATGAAGCCAGCCACCCTCTGCAGAGTAGCCCCAGCTGTGTGATGCCTGGGCTCATGACTAAGCCTCTGTCCCCATGTCTAAGCTAAGACGGTCCACTCAGGGAGACCTGTTTCTTGGTCAAATTAGGGTGTTTGGGGCTGAACAACTGAGAAAAACATCCAAAATTTTTATGAGTTTTCCTAGAAGTAAAAGGAAATATAAAGTAAAATATTTTTTGGCATTCCTTGTAGTATTTGTGTAAGTGGCTTGAACTAGATTTGTGGAAAAAATGTTATTCCTTTATCTATTTTATATATATATGTATAGATCTCTTTATTATATATAAATATTATATATATATATATATATTTTTTTTTCCGTAATGTTTACACCCAACCTGGGGCTCAAACTCACAACCCTGAGATCAAGAGCGTCACGTTCCACTGACCGAGTCAGCCAGGTGTCTTGAAAGACTTTTTTTTTTTTTTTTAAGATTTTATTTATTTATTTGAGAGAGAGAGTACGAGCAGGGAGAGAGGGAGAAGCAGACTCCCTGCTGGGCGGGGAGCCCACCATGGGCCTCGATCCCAGGACCTAGGGTCATGACCTGAGCTGAAGGCAGATGCTTAGCCACCTGAGCCACCCAGGTGCCCAAGACTATTACTTCTTAATTCTTTCTTTTTAATCTTAACTTGTGCCTCTTTCATGTTTGTGACAGTGGGTTCCTTGTCCTCCAAACAGAGCTCTTTGGTGCTTTCCCAGTGCCCCGAAGAAGGCCTCGGGGCCCGAATGTTTGCGCCATACTGCATCACCGTGCAAACTGTGCTTTATAGAAAAGGAAGCCCCGCAACGCAAACACATAATAGTTTCATTTTCAAGACTGCTTATGTTGACATATTTCCCAGAACTAAGGTTTGGCATCTTTATCATTTTCCCTCTATTTCTTGCAAACTCTAAGTGCAGAGACATGTTTATATGTGAAGATCCAGCCACTAACTTGTTTACGGTAGAATGTCTGCTTCCATTCCATTTTCTCTCAGCGGTGGTGATGAATTTGCGCTTCTCCATCCACCTCTACCAGCCCTTCCTCTTGGGAGGGACCGTGTGCATTTGTCAGAAAGCTAGCTTAATTTAAGACTGGGGTCTGTGGCTTTGAGTAAAGAGAAGGTGCTGACCTACTCTGAGCCCCCTCTCATCAGGCTCGTGCGTGAGGATACCTGCTGGTATGATGTGATGAATGTTTAGAGGGTCTCCCGGAGGAAAATTCACTCTTCTTTATCCAGAATCACATTTGGGGGGCTCACTTCTCTCACTGCTAAAAGCAACAAACATGCAATAAAAATGCACGGAGTTACCTGAGAAGGTTACTTTAAGGTCATTCCCAGCCATTAATACCTCTGTTCTATTTACCTTATCAAATAGATTCGCCAGGAATGTGCCAGGTCCCAAGATTTGGATGGGGGCAGGGCAGGAAGTGTCCAGGGTCTCTCTCGAGCCTGGGATGATGCTAAGTGAGTAGAGCTGACAGGGGACAACAGTAGGGGCTCATGCTTATAAAATGACAAAATGTAGCGGGACCCAGGGGCTTTGAGAGGAAGCCTAGGGCCTCTGAGGGAATGTTAGGGACACAGTTTTGCCCAACACCAGTCTTTCCTGACAACAACTGCAGCAACCCCACCACATTCCTTACAACCAAATTATCAGGAAGCAGGGACAGGGACAGGGAGATGAAGTGTAAGATGATGGCAATTTGAAATTCCAGCCTAGTTCTGTTCATTATAGATGGTATTTGTTAGAGCTGCCTGGGACATATTTTGGCAACAAAACAAACACACACACACACATACACACACACACACATGCATTCTCTTTCATACACACACAGAACCTGAAAAAGAAACCACTTAAATCGTGTATTTAATATTTCATGCCATCTATGGTGGGAATACTTATTGACTCTAGAGTCAGCTGGACGAAAGCAATAGCTTCCTGTGTTTGGGTAGATTGTGGAGTATGCTGTCTTTCATCCTGCGAAGTAATACTGGGCAGAGACCTCCAGATTTTCACAGGAAGTCACAATGAGCTTGTAGGAATGCCTGCTGCCTTGCTCTGTGTTCAGAGCAGCAAGTAAAAGAGGGGCGGGGACAAAATGCTTTTCTCTCTGTATCTAACAAGTGGATGTGTGGGGAGAGGGGCATAGATATGATCACCTTTCTTCTGTTTGGGAAAGAGGTCTCTGCTTAATATAAATCTGTGTGCAAAGCCAGAAGGGGATCGTGGGTGGCAGAGAACATAGCCACAAGGCATAATTTAGCCATCGATTAAAGTTAAGGTTTGCTCCTCAAGGGAAATCCTTCATGTTATCCTTTTAAGAAGACAGTGGACACTGTACACACAACACTGGGAGAATCAAGGGGAGAAAGTCCCCAAGCAGCCTTTTGCTTTTTATAGAGTTGGTGAGATTTTCCATAGTAGCTCCTGATGCTTTTAAGAATTGTTCTAAAGAGTTGTAACGTAATTATAGAATTGTCTGCAATCACTGTCCATTAGTGACACAAGGGTAAGAGTGATACAACTGGGAAGTATGTGCCCAGAGGAGCTCCTATTGTCTTACTGTGGTTTCTTTTTGTCACCATCAATCTCATCATCATCATCATCAACAACCACGTCTTGAATATCATGACACTTAGGGCACTGATAGTAACTCGGGCTGCAAAAAACAATAATAAAAGTATAGAAGTATAATATCTACTTTAAAAGGAATATACCAATTTCCATCATAGGCAATTACCTAGAATGGATAGCTATACATGAATATAAACATTATATGTATGGTATATATGTATGGTTTTTTATTTTTCAAGTCATGGAATTGTTTTCAGGATTAAATGAGATAACTCATCAAAGAACTTTCTGTCTGTCGTGAAGTATCAAAAAAATGCTAATCCCCCCCCCATAAGCATAAATGAAGACACTGGGGAGTTTCTTTTAGGGAAGAGAATGAATAGAGACCCTTCTAAATAACCACCTCCTAAGGACACCATACTCTTTTAGGGAGGGGGATAATTTATAGGTATTCTGGGCCACTGAGAGGAAGCCACAATAAGAGTGTTTATATAAGGCTTAACATCCTGGGCATGGCTGGCCAATTTCTAACCATGCTCAGATCTCCACTGATGAAAAGTACTCAACTTGTGGGATCAAGAAGTAACCCCTCATCATGGGTGGTGTGGTGGAGAAGCGTATCCAATGGCAATAGATGGGTCTCAAGCAGTCACATGAATTTTCTATTGCCAGAGTCAGCCCTTGATGATACTCAACTAATGCTTGATACTGTCTTCATTTCTTTCTATGTGGTCCCTACAGATCAGATTTTTCTACTTCTGTCCCCTCCAATCTCCTCCATGAATTTGTGCCACCACCACCTCCTTATCTCAAAGAATGATTATGGCTAAACCTCGGTATCATGATCCATTCAGAATCTTCCATTTTGAATCTCAAGGATCAATTCTGGAGATCAGAAAGATGGAATAAAAACTTTGAATTCACTTTTGCATTCCAGCTTTAACAATGATGATTCTTCTCAAGGTTGTGTGTCTTCTTCTACCTGCTGGGATGGTAGAAAAGGAAGGGTGAAAAAGAGCAAATACATAATGATAAAGAATTCAGAGGGGAAGGGGTTGGGGGTTGGGTGAGCCTTGTGGTGGGTATTAAGGAGGGCACGTATTGCAAGGAGCAATGGGTATGGTGCATAAACAATGAATCTTGGAACACTGAAAAAATAAAATAAAATAAAAATTAAAAAATAAAGTCAGGAAATTTTTTTAAAAAAAGAATTCAGAATACTGCACAGCTATTAAGATTGCTTCCAAATTGGAAATTCTTTGTTGTTGTTATTTTTCAAATTGGAAATTCTGTGGTTTCTTGACACAAGCCAGGTTCACAATCCCTCTGAAGAGACAGAACATATATAAAGAGCCAACAGCATAGGGAATAACAAACATGAACTGCCGGACAAATGACTTAAAGAAAAATTCAAGAAAAGCTAGGAAGTAGGAAAGACCAAAGTGAGCTGGGCCAAACTCTTGTATTGGTAGTTTTTCACATATTAGGGGATTGCTTGGATTTACACTTAATTCTCTGTCTGCCATCAAAGGAGATTAATAGAAGATATAGAGAAGTAAACAGGACTGCAATACCTGAAATGAGCTTTGGGCGCTGGTATATACGATGAACCCTGGGTATCTGACTTGTGAGTAGTTCCATGCTGGATTCAGTTTCCCTTCCTTCATCCAAACCCACTTGATTGGGACCCTGACACGTTACCTGGATCTTTCCTGCCCCTTATACATGCCAGTCTCTGTCTAAAGACTTCTGAATAAACAGATTCTATAAATTCATGAACAGCCCCACCTGCTTGTGGCATCACTGGTTATCTGGAACCGACTGACATGGCCAACTGGGATTAGGCTCTCCCACCTTACCACCAACAATTGTGCTCTGTGTGGTTCCACCAGTGTCCAGCCTCTTCCACAGGCCAGCTCCTCCCAAGCCTATCTCCAGGGTGAGGAGTTCAGGGCTTCTTACAGCCTGGTTTTCTCCTCCTCCTAAAAGACTTACATGTTAAATCATTAGCTTGATCTATGGCCAAATATTTTTCATTGGCAAAGAATTGGGGTTACTGGGGAATTCAATGATTAGAAAGGGTAGTTCGATACTCTGCATGAATGAAGCATGGCCTGAATGAAGGAAAGAATGACCAAATAAATTTTGGTCAGGATTTATAAATGCCCATCCAAAGATAATACATGGATAATAAGGAAATATTATAAATAACTATTATGATTACTTTGATATCTTACATGAAACAAATACCAAAGCTCACTCAAAAAGAAATAGATACCTTGAATAGCGCTACATATTTTGCAATTAATTTTGTTTTTTTAAGATTTTATTTATTTATTTGAGAGAGAGAAAGAGAATGAACAGGAAGCAGGAGGGGCAGAGAGGGATAAGCAGACTCCCCACTGAGCAGGGAGCCCACCCTGGGGCTCAATCCCAGGACCCTGGGAACATGACCTGAGCCAAAGGCAGATGTTTAACTGACTGAGCCACCCTGGCACCTATGAAATTGAATTATTAATGAAAAATATTTCCACATAAGAAACTTCAGGCCCAACTGACTTTAATGGTGAATTATAAAACATTTACGGTAGATAAAATACCAACTTACCATAACATTTTCTAACAGAAAACAGAACCCGCAAAGCAACATCCCTCATGAAAATACATGCAAAAACTATTAACAAAATTGTAGTGTGTAAAATATATACATATGAAGTTAATATATGATGATCAAAGGGATAATTTCTAGGAATATATGGTTGGCTTAGTATACAAAAAAATCATTGTAATTTACTTTGTCAACAAAATAAAAGAAAAAACATATGATCAGAAAAAGGGTCTAATAAAATTTAATTCTTATTCATGGTGACACCTCTCTGCAAAGTAGGAATAGATGAAAACTTCCTCAAACGGATGGTAAGCATCCATAAAAAACTCAAGTTAACAGCATACATCATGGCGAACTAGTGGATACTTTACCCCTAAGATCAGGAAAAGGACAGGATTTCCATTCTCTTTACCTCTGTTCTATAATAGATGGATGTAGTAGCTATTGCAATAAAGCAAGAGAAAAAATGAATCAACATTGGAAAGAAAAAAAAATCTCTGTGCTTATTTGCAGATGACAAAAGCATATACATATGAAATTCTGGGGAATCTACCTAAAAATTACCAGAACAAATATACGGCCTTTAGCAAGGTTCCAGGATACAAAGTCCTCAGACAAAAATAAATGTTTCTATGTAGTAATTATAAGCATTTGAAAATTGAAAATTTAAAAATATCATCTATAGTAACATAAAAAAATAAAATACTTAGGGTTAAAAAAAACTTAACAAAACCATGTGTAAGACCTGTAATAGTGAAAACTATAAAATTTTGCTGAGAGAAATTAAATAGATATAACACGTTTATGGATAAGAAGACTCAATAAAGTCAAGTCTGTATGTAGATACCAGGTCTCTCCAAATTGACCTATATAATCAAAGCAATCCCAATAGAAATCACAGAAGACATTTTTATAGTAATTGCTTAGTTGATGCTGAAATGTGTATGGATTTGAAGAAGACCTGTAACAGCTGAACTATTTTCCAAAGAAGACCAAAGTTGGATACATATACCATACACATTTTCAAGGCTCACTATAAAGTGACAATACTCAAAGTTGTGCATGGCACCAGTGTAATGATCAACACATAGACCATAGAATATTAGAAAATCAAAATATACAGAGTCATGTGATTTGGGACAAAGACATCAAGATAATTCAATAAGGAAAAGATAGTTTTTCAAAAAATAGTGCTGGAAAACTTGGATATTATATATGGGAAAAAAGAGAACCTCAACTCTTACCTTATACTATGCAGAAAAATTAAGTTAAAAATGGATCACAGAGGTACATGTTAAACTAAAACTATAACACATCTAGAAGAAAACATAAAGGTTTTGTGACTTTACATTCAGTAAGGTTTTCTTGGAGAAAACATAAAAAGTATGAACCATAAAAGAAAATGACACATTGGGACGCCTGGGTGGCTCAGTTGGTTAAGCGGCTGCCTTTGGCTCAGGTCATGATCCCGGCATCCTGGGATCGAATCCCACATCGGGCTCCTTGCTCGGCAGGGAGCCTGCTTCTCCCTCTGCCTCTGCCTGCCACTCTGTCTGCCTGTGCTCGTTCTCTCGTGCTCTCTCTCTCTCTGACAAATAAATAAATAAAATCTTTAAAAAAAAAAAAAGAAAAGAAAATGACACATTGAACTTCATAACATTCTAAAAATCCTTTTCTTCAAAAGGCTCTGTTAAAAAAAAATAAAGTAGCAAGCTCAGGAAGGACTGAAAATATTCTCAATATATCTGACAGCTCTTGCAAGTCAATAACAATAATTTGAATAATCCAACTAAAAATGGGCCAGTTGTATCAACAGACCCTTCCCCAAAAGAAATAAGTACATGGAGAGGTATTCAACATCATTAATTAGCATGGAAATGGAAATTAAAACTACAATGAGATAGAAACAGCCACCTGGAAAAATAGTTCAGTAATTTCTTAAAAAGTTAAACACACATTTACCATATAGACTCAGCAATTCTACTCCTAGCTATTTACCCCAAAGAAATGAAAACATATATCCCCACAAAGGTATACATGGGAATGTTCAGAGGAGATTTATTTGGAATAAACCCCCACATAATGGAAAGAACCTAACTTTCCTGTCATTGAAAAAGGATTTATTTAACAGAAACAAATTTAATTGACATTTGGAAATAAATGTTAGAATAATTTTAGAGACTCAAATTTAAAAATTTAGAAACAATACAAAAAAATTCACTTATTTATTGGAAAAATACTGGAGTATATCCAAGCAATGGAACACTACTCAGCATTCAAAAGGAAGGAATTATGAATATACACAATGACATGAAAGCATCTCAAAAACATACAGTGCTTTTGTGAGAGAAGCCAGTCTGAAAAGTCTACAAGTTAATTCCATTTTTATGACATTCTCACAAAAGCCAAATCATCACAACAGAAGATAAACTGGTATTTGCCTGGGGCAGCAGGAGGGTATTGGTTTTAAGGAAGCTCTTAGGGGTGATGGAAGTGTTTTCTATCTTGATTGTGGTGGTGGTTAGACCATTGTATACATTTGTCAAATCTCATTAGACTGTATGCAGACAATTATGTGATTTATTGCCTATAAATTATATTTCAATGAATCTGACTATAAAATACTGGATATATAATCTCTGATGACTCTGTACTATATTTAAACTCTATTTTTAAAAAATCATCTTCCTTTATTCAAAAGCTATCTTAGTGAGAAATTTAGAAAAATACAGGAAGGAATGTAGGAGGGTGGGAAAGAGAGAGGAAGGAAGGAAAGGAAGAGAAGAAAAAAAGGAGGGACAGGAGGGAGAAAAAAAACAACCAGAGCTTATCTGATTGAAGCACAGTTTGGAACCCTGAAGCCCTGTTCATTGAGTCCCCTCTTACTCCCCTTCCCCTACCAACTCCCAACCCTGAGGTCCATGCAAGCAACCTCTAAGACTCAATTTGAGAATTATTGTTTCTCAGCAGCTCTCAGTTCAGGAACAGACTTTGGAATATGGGAAGACAGTGATCAAGGTGTTTGAATTCTACATTTAATATTTAATTTCTTGGTACGTTTTTCTCAATCTAAAATCCCAAAAGCCTGAAAATACATTTACCATTCAATGTACTACAGCTAAGTGCTCTAAATACCTGTGAGTAAAATGCCCGCCTAATATAGCAGAGTTAACGCCCCTTATTAAAGCGTTATTCACCCCCTATGTCTACTCACTTTGCTGGGTGACAGTAGGTGATGCCTTTCATGGTTTGCGAATTGGTTTTACTCCTCAACCGTCCATTGCTTAAATTTATAATAACTAAAGTCCTTTCCAAGCATGCAGCTGTAGAGAAGGCAGATAACTCTACAAAGTCATGGGGAGCACTTATGACCAACACTACAGAACCCAAGGTATGAAAAGCTATAAAATGGAAACAATGGCATAGTAAAACCTCAGGAATAAAACACTGACCAATTAACTGTGTATGAATGCTGAAGCCATTCCTACCAGGCAAGAAAATGAATCCTGCTGTGTTCTGCTCTTTAAGATACAAAGAAGTAAAATACCAAAAATAATTATGGCGAATAAAACTTGGTCTTTTCTAAAACTCCAGAAGCACAAGGAATATTGTCTTTATACGAGTATACTGTTAGTAACTTCTGTTTGTCTGAAGCTCTGTGGTGTATCTCGAAATGGCCATAAAACTGGTGTTTACTGCTCATTTTATTTTCCTCAATAAGTGTACCATAGCAGTGAGGGACTGAACTGAGAATGAAAGACAATGGATTCATCTCTGGCCACCCATTCTCTCCATGTGAATGACCATTGGCACATCATTTGAACCCCCTGAGCTTTAGCTCTTATTTGCAAAATGAGGTTATTGGACTAAATAGCCTCCCCCATTGCTCTTTATTCTAGAAACCCATTGCCCTCTGGAACTCTGCCAACATTGGCCCCAATCATGGCCACCTTCTCCTTGACCCCTGCATCACTGCATTTTAGAGGTGGGCGAGATTGCAGAATGGAGATGGGGAGAACTAGAAGAGGAAGTGAAGCCTAAGGCAGGTTTACAGCCAGCAACAAAAACTGGAACAGCAGCTGGCTTCTTTTCATTCCTTTTTCCTTCTTGCCCCAGGTCATGTTCAGATCTATAAGAAACCCAGGAAAGATCTAGGCAGAAGTCATTACCTCCCCACCACCAGATGTATTCCTGTATGAACTGTATGAAATGGAGATGAAATGGAACTGTATGAAATGTCCCCTCATTGCTCATAATTTACTGTCACACTCTGGAGAGAGAGGAAATGAGGGGAAGGAACTGAGAAAGAGCCTAGGGAATGCTGATGCCTTAGACCTCAGCTCCCCAGGGAGAGGTTAGAGCTCCCCCAAAACTGGAAAGTAGATTGTATTGGGGATAGACTGTAGTCGTATTGACTCTGATGAGCCATGGGCTAGGACCACTCTCTACATCTTGATTTTGCTACCTACATATCAAGGGACAATACTAAAAATACTCCTCAGCAAATATTAATTGAACACCTGCTGTGTCCTAGGCATGTGGCCACCAGCCTTAAGAAGCTCAGAGTCCAGTGAGGATA
The DNA here is from genome assembly GCA_004024625.1 of Mellivora capensis. Lineage (NCBI taxonomy): Eukaryota > Metazoa > Chordata > Mammalia > Carnivora > Mustelidae > Mellivora > Mellivora capensis. The sequence goes on along the minus strand of PISX010020801.1, from coordinate 5,921 downwards.
ATGGATGTGCTCATGACCAACTAGCTCTAAGACAGCCAGTAAAAAAGAGCTAAGGCAGAGGGTCAGCAAAGTGCTGGGGAGCCAGAGGAAGGAGAGATTGATTACTCAGCACCCCCATTCTCTTTCTCCTGTCTGGGAAAGGGTAGCTTTTCCCCATTATCTGCAGGATTTTCTGGAATGAAGTATCTTTTTTCCAGAACTTGGGTCATTTGTCTTTGCCTTTCAATACTTGATCATTGCCAAGCCACCTGTTAACAATCAGTGAAGACTGAATTGACTGTCATTTCTTTTTTTAAAAAATATTTTATTTATTTATTTGACAGACAGAGATCACAAGTAGGCAGAGAGGCAGGCAGAGAGAGAGGAAGGGAAGCAGGCTCCCCGCCCAGCAGAGAGCCCGACGCGGGGCTCGATCCCAGGACCCTGGGATCATGACCTGAGCCGAAGCCAGAGGCTTTAACCCACTGAGCCACCCAGGCGCCCCTTGACTATCATTTCTGATTACAGATGGCACTGGGTGAACCTCACTAATCATAAGACTATGGCAGACAGGGAGAGACTGGCGATCTCGCTCCACCAAAGCCTCACACAGGTCTCCTTCAGGAGCCATCTCTCTCGTGCAAGTCATGTTGTCTTTCTGGTTCCCAGTCAAATTCTGTGCCCCTGGGCAGCAAGATTTTCTTACCAGGTGCTAAAACATACAAGAGTACATTAAAACCCTTCCAGAACAATAATTAGCTATCTTGTGGGGAATAGGGCTTTTCGATACAGGAAGAAGGGCTAGAAGAGAATATGGATAGAAAAGTGATTTTCAGATTTCCGGTGGTTCTATGTGGCCCAGTGTTTATAGGCATGAAGTCATCTCTAATGTGTAATCCAAATGGCCCTCCTTAATCAAAAAATGTTACCACTGTCCTGCCTTTAGTGAAAAAGGGGCAAACTTTGAGAGGCCATTAACAATGGGTCACTTTCTTTGTCTGAACCTCTGTTTCCTTTTGTATATCACTTTTCATCTATAAAATGGGGATAATATTGCACTTATTTCATAGAGTTGTTATGACTGTTCAAGGAGATAATCCATTTAGTAACCTGGTACATCAAAAGCACTTAGAAAATGTTACCTATCATTCTAGAATGCACTATTCATGTGTGCTCAAAGGCCACGGGAACACCTTGTCTCTCATCTTTTAGACCATACAGATCATTACCCTCAAAAGAACTTGGCCTGTTAAGCTATGGGCTTTGAGGACATTTAAAGCATAATAATTTCTATTGGAGTACTTTTTCTGCTACTAACAAGCTGCATGATTTGGGGCTTAATCTTGCTAAGCCTAAATTTCTTTTTCTACAAAGTGAGGATAATAATATCTACCCCATATGTTTGTTGGAGGATTAAGTGAGCTAATGTATGCAGCTTTCTTAGCAAGATACCTAAATAAATTGGCTGATGGTGGTTCCTGCCTTGCTAGGGAAAATGGTTCTCCTCACTGTCCCTGTAGGTGAATTCACCTTCAGCAAGCAAGTTATACACACCTTCTAACAATGTCCTCATGGGCTGCAGTCCCTGGGATTGTGAGCAGACACCTGACTCGAGGTATACAAATTAACTCGGTGTAAAAAGAAACATGCCTAAGAAAGATTAGTTGAACCAATCAAATCCTTGCTTTTGGAAATCTTAATTGGGAAAATACCCAGGGAATTAACTGTCAGCAGTGGATAACAGAATGGAAGACATAATGAGATACAGTCCAGACCATGAGGGAACATGACAGAGTTAAATTAGGAATAAGCAAAGCTGTAATCACAAGAAAAGATATACAAAATAGAAGCCAAGGAGGCCAGCAAGAGGGGACTAGAAGGAACATTGGAAACTATTCGAGCTCCTTTACAGTTGAATACTTGGTAGAGACCCACGACATTTTGCCACTGACCCCGCCCCCTAGAGCATCCTCTTTCTGAGACTGGGTCAAACTTTGTTTTCCTCCTCAGCTTCCCAAGTACCCCTCCCATCCCTTGTCTACAATATTCCCTCCCCTCTTTTCCTCCCTTTTCCTTTCTTGAGCTAATCTGTGTGAGTCTCTGTTCCTGGCATCTGAGCCTAACTGGCATACGGGCACACGGGAGACCTTCAATATGTGATGCATTTTATGATTAGGTTGGAAATGCAAGAGTCATTGTGACTTAAATGGGTAAAACCCACAAATAGAAGATATGGGAAGACAGCCGAAGGGGAATTCCAAGAGCCTGTGTTCAAATACATAACTTAAAGGTTAGAAACACTCAAAACTCCAAGTTTAGTAGGGTGAAATGACAGGGAAACAGTAGTAGAAGTAAGACTGTAATTTTTTTTTAAAGATTTTTATTTATTGATTGATTTGACAGAGATCACAGGTAGGCAGAGAGGCAGGCAGAAGAGAGAGAGAGAGAGAGGAGGAAGCAGGCTCCCCGCGGAGCAGAGAGCCCGATATGGGGCTCAATCCCAGCACCCTGGGATCATGACCTGAGCCGGAGGCAGAGTCTTTAACCCCCTGAGCCACCCAGGTGCCCCAAGACTGTAATTTCTTAATAAGAAACACCAATTATGAGTTATCCTGTTTGGAGAAAGAGCGTCTGAACAGAAGGTGTGGCTGCTCAGCATAGAAGAATAAAGTACAAAAGCCTGATCCAGGAGTGTTTATTAGGACAACTGAGGAGGAGAGACAATAAATTCTGGATGCATGCATTTTCTGGTCACCGGGAAAATGTACCAGAGCTGAGGTGATTCTCTGGATCTCACGAGAGCCAGGCAGAATGTCCCTTAAGGATTTCCATTTCTTTGGCTTTAATTTCATCCTCACAAAGCAATCTTTTGATTGCTCTTTAGGCTTTCCATGTATTCTGACATTATAAGATGGTATCAGGATGGAAGGCACATGCATTCAAACGGCAGATAAAGAAAGCTTTCTTCTGTAAAAGCAGATACGTCGCTGGTCTAGTTGGTACATGTCAGATTTTGTGAACATGATAGAGGGAACCCCATCTCTTTGATTAGGACCAAGTCTATGGAACTGAAGAGGCTGGGAGACAAGCTTCTCGGAGTAAACTCATGACGCCCCTCTGAAGAATTTATTGGTAGAAGTCTTATAACCCTGTGTAATATAATAAAAAATACGTATCTGATGTTTGTTCAGACAATGAAGTCTAAAAGAACAGACTGAATTGAATAGTCTAGCCAAGACGTCTCTCTATCCAGGAAAGAGAAGCTGTAGGTTTGGTGGTGTGAAGTAATCCAAAGTACATGTTTGATTTTATGTCCCCGGTTTCCAGCATAGAGCTCCTAAAACTGTGGGATCGCCTAAGGGGTGAGTGCCTTTTGTAGCTAATGAGATGATTCCTGGCAGTGGCTTCAGAAAAGCCTCAGGATGGGGGCGGGTCATCAGAAAGACCAAACCACAGCTGGAGGGTTAGAACTCTGCCCTATCCCCTGACCTCCAGGGAAGGGAGAGCGGCAAGTATTGAGTTCAGTCACCAATGGCCAGTGATTTAATAATCATGCCTACAGAATGGAATCTCCTAAAAACCCTTAACAATGAGGTTTGGGGGCTTCTGGGTTGGTGAACACATGGAGATACTTTGGAATTGGTGTGTCCTAAGAGGATATGGAAACCGAGGGCTCCCTCATCTCCTACCCTGCCCTATTTATTTCTTCCATTGAGCTATTCCTGAGTTGTAGCCTTCAAAATAACTGGTAATCACAAGTAAAGTGTTTTCCTGGGTTCTGTGAGCTATTCTGGCAAATTATCAAATCTGAGGGAGTGGGGGGGGGGGTCATAGGACCCCCAATTTGTGGATGGCTGGCCAGAAGTGTGGGTGGCCAGAGTAGCCAATTTGCAGTTGGCATCTGTAGTAGGGGCAATCTTGTGGGACTGAGCTCTTTAACTCCTGGCATCTGACACTACCTCCAGGTAGATAAAGTCCAAATTGAATTGAATTGTTATATTTCTAGTTGGTGTCAAAGAATTAGAGAACTGGTTATTGGTAAGAAAAAAATCTCAGACCTTGTTTCCTTTCTCTCTCTCTCTTTTTAACTTTCAACACAGTTATTGAATAAATAGACACTACTTAACTCCTCGTCTAATAGAATTTGTTGGGTAAATGTATGTGTGTGTATTAGGAGGAAAGTTTCCTGTTCATAATCTTAGCCATATGGATGCTTGCTGCTCTAGAAGAATACAAGACAGTTTTATAACCTTGGGAAGTAGTAGCCATTGCCTATGAATTTTATACTGCACTTAATTGCTAGATGCTTCCATTTCCAGTAGCTTATGGATTACCAAGTGTTCAGAGATTAAGAAAGAATTAACTTATTAAAGATAAAAATTTTAATGATACCACCATTTACTTGTATATTATCATTTATAAAGAACTTTCATAGACCCTCATTTTATTTTGTGAATTATGCGTGTTTTAGAGAGGGAAAGTGAAAGTTAAGGTTATAAAACTGTTAAAAGATAAACTGAGGCATGTTAAAAGTTTTGAGAATTTATGAGGGCATATGTTCATTCATTAGTGGTTAGGAGTACTCAGCTGACAAGGAGCTATGGGTAGGAAAGACTTTTTAAAAGAAGCTCAGTCGGTTAAGCGTCTGTCTTTGGCTCGGGTCATGATCCTAGGATCCTGGGATTGAGCCCCACATTGGGCTCCCTGCTCAGCAGGGAGCCTGCTTCTCCCTCTACCAGCCAGTCCTCCTGCTTGTACTCTCACACTCTCTCTCACTATCTCTCTGGCAAATAAATAAATTAAATCTCTTAAAAAATAAAATGAAAGAGGTAGAAACAAAGCAACAAGATTATTTGATTGGCTATAGCTCATTTGGGAAAGCCTACTTGATTATTTATGATTGATCATTTTTAGGGTTCTTAACCTTGAGGTATTACAGATAGGCTTTGATTTGTTTATACAGCCTACTAAGGCATTAAACCCACCTCACTTTTTTTTTTAAGATTTTATTTATTCAAGAGAATGAGAGAGAGGGAGAATGAGCGAGATTGAAGGGCAGAGGGAGAAGCAGCCTCCTCGCTGAGGAGGGAAGCATGAGGCAGGGCTTGGTCCTGGGATTCCAGGATCATGACCTGAGCTGAAGGCAGCCGCTTAACCACCTGAGCAACCCAGATGCTCCTAAGTCCACCTCATTTAATGACCTCCTTGTTTAATTAATTTATCCAAGCTCATAAACTGTAGGTCCAGCATTCAAACTCGTTTTCTTTTATGACTGCTCCAACATTTTCTTCCAGTAGGTGACAGAAACCCCAGATAACTATGAATCAGAGTAGTGAGTAGCCCACTTAAAGCAAGAAAGGGGCATTATCTGTTCCAAAGTGTTGGAGGTGCATTCCAGTGGCACTGTGTGGGCGAGAAATCTGATTCTAGGACAGAGTTGAGAACAAAAGAGGACCTGGGTCCACCCATGTGCATGGAAAAACATTTTCCTGGGAATACTGCAATATATCTATCCCAAGACTTCCCTTCTCAATCATAAAGTAGTCTTGAAGTCACTGGGAATGCAAAGTATGCCAAGTGCAGACTGTCAACTGGAGAAAACCAGCCTCTCCCATTGAGATTGGTTGGAAGATTGAATATAGAAAAATATTTCTCCTTTTGATAGAAGACAGAATGTTTTCAAGGGGCTTTAAGACACATATATCTGATGAACCATAGAATGTATATATGAAAGTTCCTTGGCTCCTTCCAAAACCTGTTAATGTATTTCTATATAACTTCAACCCTGCAATTTTTTCATATATTTTTAAAATTTCTTTTCAGCGTAACAGTATTCATTGTTTTTGCACCACACCCAGTGCCCATGAAATATGTGCCCTCCCTAATACCCACCACCAGGCTCCCCTAACCTCCCACCCCCCGCCCCTTCAAAATCCCTCAGG
>PISX010020800.1:0-35013 GCA_004024625.1 Mellivora capensis | reverse complement strand
CTAACTCTATCAGTTTCAATGCTTTGGGCTTCGCTGACAGAACAGCCAACTATATGCCATTTACACAAATGGGGCTTATTAATACATCTCACACACACAAGAGTTTGAAGCAGGAGGTCTCTGGGACTGTAGGACTGACTCAAGGATGTCAGTGCTCTAGGTCAGTGTCAATGCAGTTCTGATAACCCAGTTAGAGTCACAAGGTGGTAGCCATAGCCCCAGTCCTCATTTTCACAACTAACAACCTCCAAGGCAGGAAGAAGGGGTAGAGTGAAAAAAAGTGTTCTCTTCTCTAACGCTGGCCAAAATTGTGTCCCATCCTCACCCCTAGACCAACCACTGACACAAGGAATAGAATTATTATGGGGTGCCTGGGTGGTTCAGTTGGTTAGGCATCTGACTCTTGATTTCAGCCCAGGTCACCATCTCAGTGCCATGGGCTCAAGCCCCGCATCAGACTCCATGCTCAGTGGGGAGTCTGCTGGAGATTCTCTACTTCTTCCCATCCCCACTGCACTTGTGCTTTCTCTCTGTGTCTCTCTAAAATAAATAAATAAATCTTAAAGAAAACAAAAGAATTATGGATCTCTCACATTTTGTCCCTTGGGCACACTGCCGCTAAACACAGCAAGGAATGAAGGGAGAATGGCTGAAACATGGGCCCACATCACCTGTCACAGCAGCTCTTCCCACTTCTGAATCCCCACATATCTACAAGGCCCCCTCCAATCAAAACCACACCCTAATAATTCCCATAATGTGCCTTTAGGGGATTCCAATAACCTCACTCCCTTTACAGCCAAGCTTTGTGCCTTCATCTCCTCCGCCTCCTATTCAGGGCACTCAGGATGGTAAGCAACAGAAGCCCACCAAAATTAGCACAAGCAAAGAAAGAAGTTTGATGCAAGGCAACAAAGGACCTCAGCGAAACCAGAGGCAGTAGTAGTGGTTTGGCTTCAACGCAGGCCCATCAAGAACCAAAGCAGCCAGTTCCATCTCTCTGGTCCACATGACCCCCGAGGCTGCCTCCCGCTTCTGCATCTCTACAGCTAAGCTTTCCCTGCCTCCTGGTGCGCATGGCACAGCCCCCACGACACGGCACACCCTTCTAGTCTGCTGGCATCTCTCAACACAAATGATGGACCTGGTCCATCATCAAGGGGCTGGTCCTACAGTTCAAACGTGGTTGCTACAGACCACTCCTTGGGATCTGTTTGCCCAAAAGTAGGGAATGTATAGGCCTCAAAGTCACCCCAAAAGAGTCTATCTAAGCTTTCTTTGTAGGTTCTTTACTCTTATGTTACATCAGCTTCTAAGACTCAAGAGGCCAGCAGGATGGGAATGACAAAACAGCAGTCATCCCTGTCGGACTGCCGGACCCTCCTATCTCTCGGGGACACCACTGGCAGAGTGCAGCTGGAGAGGAGGGAGGAAGCCATGGTGATTCACACCACATCCTGCCTGGCAGCTACCCTCTTTCTTTCCTCCTTCCTGCTGTGTCTCAGGTTGGCTCCTGCCCAGGTCCCTGCTCACACCCTCACACCCACCTAACTACACTCACCCCCGCATTCCACACTCCCCTCTGGGCTCCTCTTTGCCAAAATGCTTTCCCACATAGGGGTCCCTGTCTTCCAGCTCAGTCTCCACGCACATGTCTACCTCAGAAGTGAGCTCGGTCTATTTTAAACTCCTGTAGCTGTCTGCCATCTGTCTCGTCTGGAGGCCCTGTGGTCTACGGAGAGAAGAGAACCGATTTGGAAACACAGAAATTGAATTTTGGTCTTTGCTCCACCATCAGCTCCAGAACCTTGAGACCATCATGGCATCCTTCTAGTAGCTGATGAAGATGACTCCCCCTCGGTTAGTTCCTGGGGTTGCTGGGAGCATCAAAGGAGGTGAAAGATCTTGGCCTGTGAGGTGACAGTGGACACTAAGGTCTTTGATGACGTCTTCACTGACCCTGAGACATGGTGGGCACTATTGAGGAATCAATGACTTTCTTTACTGCCCTGACCGGACACTCCCAGTGTACTGGGAGACCAGCCAATGGCAAAGAGGGAATCATCAAGTCCATCCTTGGACACTGATGCTTGGAAATGGTTACCATGGCAATCAGCTCTGCCACTGGATTTCTGAGTGATCCTGGACAAGTCATCAACCTCTGTGAGTTTCCAATTCCTTCTAGTGTGACCAGATACCTGCTCATAGTCATGAGATGTGACTATAATATTGTCAAGGTGCATCTCTCATGTTGTCACATAATAGTACCTACCACTCGATGTTGTTGTAAGAATTAAATGAACCCAGTGCTAGCCAAGAACAATAATAACACTAAATGTTTTCTATGTGTCACATACTACATTAAGAGCTTCGCATGTATTAATTCCTAACAAAATCATGAGGTCCATGATAAGTACTCCCTGTTTTCATTTGGAGACAGAACAGCAACAACAAGTTACAAGGAGGAAATCTAGAAAGACACACGCCAAAAAGTAAATTGAGCTGCTTTCCGCGAATCTGCACACAAGCTGTTGAAATGCTCTTCAGAAGAGCAACTCCATAAATTCCACTGGGAAAACACAAACCACCTTGAGCACCTGTCCTCCCACACAGAGTAGAGCTGCTCTGGGGGATTCAAAAGACTGGCCCATCACTATTCCTGCACACACTTCCCGCCATCTTTTCTCAAACTGCTATCCTCCCCCAGATGAAAGCTTCCTACATCCAGAAGACACCAGCTGGCTGGTAGACAGCTGCTTTCCCATGGAAGGAGAATTACTAGGGGTTCTGACAGTCACAGGAATCTCTATGAATCCCACTCTGACCACACAGATGATGGACAGAAGCATCACAGATGTAAATGTTACAGAAGATGTTTAGGTGAGGGGTTGGGGGACATGGGTCACAGAACAGTGTCTCCTACCCCTTCGTAGGTTCTCTGGTCCTCACTGCCTCCCTCCCAGATGATCTCAGGAACCCCAAAAACCTTCTCCTATTTTGTAGAAGATCAGCTTCTTTTCTTGGAGACCCAAGCCACAGAAGAAAAGGAATCTCACCTTCTCCTCTAGGTCCTACCAAAGTTATCAAAGTGCTTTTCCACATAAAAAGAGGGTCCTTCCAAAATGAAACTGGCACAGACACTTTTTAGCCAAGACAGATTTACTGAGGGGTACATGGGTGGCTCAGTCGTTTATCTGCCTTTGGCTCAGGTCATGATCCTAGGGTCCCGGGATCGGGCCCCGCATTGGGCTCCCTACTCAGTGGGGAGCCTGCTTCTCCTTCTCCTTCTGCTGCTCCTCTTGCCTGTGGTTGTGCTTGTGCGCTTACTCTCTCTCTCTCTCTCCTGTTTTCTGTCAAATAAGCAAAATCTTAAGAAGAAGGAGGAGGAGGACGAGGAGGAGAATTGGAATTTACTGAGCCTCTACTTACTATATGCCAGGTGCCATCCCAAGCCCTGAGGGTACAAAAAGGAACAAGTTGCTAAGGTAACACAATCGTCTCCATGTTTTTGTGGGTCTGATTGTGTATCAAGTGTTCCTATGTTAATGTGTATTAAGAGATTTCTGTACTCCAGCCACTGCTGAGTGCCTTTTTTTTAAAAGATTTTATTTATTTCTTTGACACAGAAAGAGAAAGAGCATGAGCAGGCAGAGGGGCAGAGGGAGAGACAGAAACAGACTCACAGCTGAGCAGGAAGCCTGATGCAGGGCTCCATCCCAGGACCCTGGGATCATGACCTGAGCTGAAGGCAGACGCCCAACCGACTGAGTCACCCAGGCATCCCTGCTGAGTGTTCTCCATACCTTGTCTAATTTCATTCCTCACAGCCACCTACGAGGCACCTCGTTCCTATTTAACAGAGAAGAATGTTGATGCTCAGAGAGGTAAATTATCTGCCCCAAACCACACAGCTAGAAAGCAGCTGAGTTCAATTTCAACTCCAAGTCTGTCTGGTTCAAGAATTCACACTAGGAGCCATGATCCCCTGGCCACAGATTGTTCAAGAACTCGCCTGGGCTTCCACAGCACACCCCAAACTCTGCCCGCTATGGTAACCCCGTTATCCTCGGTTTCACTTTGCCCGGCTTCAGTTGCCCGTGATCAACCTGGGTCCATAAGCGGATGATCCTCCTTCCGATGTTAGTACCCGAGAGCTGCATCACAGCGCCTACGTCATTATCCTCCCTTCGTCCGGTCACCTGAGCCTTTTATCATTTCACATCAACACAAGAAGGCTGAGTCCCGTAGAGGAAGGTATTTTGGGAGAGAGAGAGAGACCACATTCACCCTTTATTATAGTATATTGTTAGAGGTGTTCCACTTTATTATGCTACTGTTAATTGCATACTGTCCCCAATTTATAGATTAAACCTTATCATAGTTATGAACGTATAGGGAAAAATATAGCACATACCGCATTCAGTACCAGCCCCACATCAGGCATCCGCTAAGGGTCTTAGAATGTGTCTCCTGTGGATAAGGGGCGGGGTGCTGCTATATTTTCTATTATGATTTTCCACAAATATCTTTCAGCTACCTTGATTCCCGCCATGGCAAAGAACTAACTCTCCCTGACAACATGCCTCACACTTTCTCTCCTCTCGGCCATCCCTTCCTCTTGGCGCCTTCTTGCCAATCTGTCCCCCATCCTTCTGCTCCATTCTGAAACTCCAGCTCCATCAGACAAATGATCTTCTTAAATATGGCTACAAAAGTCACCTTCTTAGGTTGTGTTGCGTAGGAAGAGAGAACAGTCATAATGGGCGCCTGGGTGGCTCAGTTGGTTAAGCAACAGCTTTCAGCTCAGGTCAAGATCCTGGAGTCCCAGGATCGAGTCCCTCATCAGGCTCCATGCTTGGTAGGGAGTGTGCTTCTCCCTCTGACTATCTCCCCTCTCTGTCTCTCCTGTCTCACATTCTCTCTCTCTCTCTCTTTCTTCCTCTTTCTCTCTCAAGTAAATCAAAATTTTAAAAATCTTTAGGAAAAAATAATAAAAATTTTTAAAAAAAGAACTGTCATATTATTCATGTCCGGTGCATGAAAGGCCAGAGTATGAAAGTAAAATCATGTATTGAGGTCACAGTTCCAGGTTTGGTGGGGGGGAATCACCTTCTCCAGGAAGTCTTCCCAGTCCCTCTCACAGAGGTGTGTTTTCCACCTATATGGCTTACTGCCCTTTTTCTACCTTGCCCCCAGCCTTTAGCATTGACCCTTCTACACTGTGGGCACTTACAGACAGCCTCTGACTACCATCACCGCCCCCCACACGATGCCGGACCTGCTCTCATCTGACTGAGGACCCCCCAGAGCACCCATGCCACAGTGCTTTGCACAAGCTCTTGCTTAATATACGTTTGCTGAAATAACTCTGCAAGTTCTTAAATTTCTACAAACTTCCACAGTATTTCCAAAGCTGCTGTCCCTACCCAGAGCCCACCCGACCTCTGACCACAGTCTACGTGAGCCCTTGGAGGAAGCTCATCACACTCCATGACTGCACTACGCCCCTGATACGCGAAATAGTCCCAAATCTCCGTCTGGAGCCAGATCTGTGCCCCAGGCCCCAGGTCTAAAGATCTCCGTGCCAGCCATGCTATGCCATGCGGCCATCAGCGAGGCATCTCGAAGGGGAACTCATAATGCCCTCAAAATGGGGTCCTCTTCTGGGTACCCAAATGGCTCAGTCAGTTGAGCATCTGACTCTTGATCTCAGCTCGGGTCTTGATCTCAAGGTTGTGAGTTCAAGCCCTGCATGGGGCTCCCTGCTGGGCATGGAGCATAACTAAAAACAAACAAACAAACAAACATGGTCCTCTTCCCACAGTCCCCAACTCTGTGGGAACAGCACCACCACCCCAACTATACAGATGCCTGGAAACCAGCCCTGTCTCTTCCTTCTCCCGGCCCGCCACACCCAACCAATCGCCAGTTCGTCTCAAGAGCCTCTCCACAAATACCTCTCCTAGGTACGCTGGTTCCTAGAACAAATGGCTGCTCTCTGGATGTTAGCCAGGGGCTGTGGCTCATGTGGACATTAGTGCAGCCGTAACTGTAAATCAAACCACATTCCCTGATCCCTCAAGAAGGAGCAATGTTGGGTTTGAGGTCACAAGTACCCTCCACCCCCCTCCCTCTTCACTACCACCCAGGAATCCTCCGGTCCCGCCTAGACTATTACAACCGCCTCCCAACCTCAGTCCCTTCCAACCTCGCCACCTGAAAATTCATCTTTCGACTGCAGCTAGAGTGGTTTCTAAAAGGCAAATTGAATCATGTAACACTTTAAAAAAAAAAAAAAAAAAAGGACCTCTGCACCCTCAGAATAAGATCTCCACTCTTTAATTGGACACATGAGCCATCTATGATTGGGTTCCTGCCTTCCTTTCCCCTGAGCACACACACACCCCCCCATAAATACACAAACACAGACGCTCTGTGCCAGCCCTGTCAAATTGATTTTGCTCCCTGAACCCTCCTGGGGCTTTGTTATTCTCTCTGCCTGGAACCTTCTCCCTCTTCTTTCCACACCCTCCTTGGACTTAATTAAACCTATCTTCCTTAAGGCTGGAGTCGATATCACCTAGTCCGGGAAGCCTTCCTGAGGTCTGCAATCAGGTGCCCCAACCCTGCACACCTCAAGATCCTGAGCTGACGCTGACCACAGCCCACGGACGCCACTCATGCACCTGCCTGCTTGGCTGTCTGCATTCTGCACCAGATGGCACTTTGGTAATGGCAGACTGTGCCAGCTGAGTTCACTGAGAGACACCCTACCTCTGCCGTCCAGCATGGCAAGTATTCAATCAATACTTCAATGAATACATACATCAACTAATGTATACAACAGAGGCTTTTGAGAAAACTTGTGGCTAAAATAATCCTGCAGGGCAATATTCTGATGCCTGGGAGCTGCGTGGCAGACTGAGAGCCTTTATTTAAGCTTTTCGGAAGGCTTCGCCTGTGCAAGAGAGATGGGACCATCTCGGGCAGGGAATACTGGGGTTCAGCACTGCAGGGCTGACAAAACGGTGTCAAGAACAGAGTCATTGGTGGGGCGCCCGGTAGCTCAATCAGCTGAGTGACCGACTCTTGATTTTGGCTCAGGTCACGATCTCAGGGTCATGAGATTGAGCCCAGCGTCTGGCTCCATGCTCAGCGCGGAGTCTGCTTGAGTTTCTCTCCTCTGCACCTCCCCCAACTTGTGCACTCTCTCTCTCTCTCTCTCTCTCTCTCCCTCAAATGAATAAATAAAATCTTTTTTTAAAAATAGAAAAAGAACAGAGTCCTTGGCACTCTACTGGAAACTGTGAGGATATGAGCAGTCTCTCCAAGGAAAAAGCCAACCTCAAGAACACACATATCGTGATGATGAAGGGAGAGTCAGGCCCAGGAAGAGAATGAGCATCCATGGCCACAGACGCCCAATGACCAGCCAAGCCTGAGAGGGCACAGTGGGTTATGTTCTGTAGAATGAAAAGAGAAACCGAAGCCTCTTCCTGGGTGGCTATCTGCTGAGCCAGTCCCAGAGCAAAGGATGGGGATCCCAGTAGAAAGCACCTGGGGCAGGGATTTTATAAGAAGAAACAGCACCAAAGGGACACTTCAAGGCTTTCCTATTTGGGGCACTTTTCAATCCATTCTCATTTCCCCCATATCTCAACATTCTTCTGGAAGCTGTGTTCTGTTCTTCCTCCACAGAGGGCTCAGGATTTGAGATAAATTAGAAACTGGGTCAATAACTGTACCCAAAATGTACTAACCAATGGTCAGATGTTAACCTAGAAGGTCTTATCTAATGGACTATATAAAAGTCTAAAGAAAGAGCCGACCTCTATTGCCTATTAGTGTTACCCAGATCCAGAATGAAGCTACATGGGGTCTACTTGTTAGAGGAGCAGATGATCTGCCACTAGAGCCTTTGGATTTTGGAATTAGGATCTAGAGATATCAGGCTCTGTTAGAAAGTAATGAAACGAAAATGAATATTAGAGTCTTGCATTGTGTTCTGAAAAAAAAATTATTTCTTCTTACTGGAAGAAACAGAAATGGGTGAACAAAAAGAACACAGAAATACACAAGTTCAGTTGTGTGGTGGTCACTAAATCAACAATTCTGATTCTCCCCACCTTCGGAGCACATGGCAGGATGGCACCTGCCCACCCCACTTTGAGTTGGCCATGGCCATGTGACTCGCTCTGACCAATGGTATGTCTTTGGCAGTGAGGGGTACTTCCAGGGAGAGCTTCAAGAGGCACCACAAGACTTGCCAAGGTCCCCTTTCCTTTCTCAATAATTATGAACCCATGCCTCAAGCTCCAGTGTCCACTGGCTGGCTTCCTTTTGTGACAAAAATGAGCAGCCCTTCCCCTCTCACCTTCATCAAACCATGCTAACCATTGGTGGGACGAGAGGTAATGGCAGGAGTTATAAGTATGCCAACATCAGCTCAGTGTTAAGAGAAACCCTGTCATTACTAGAACTGCCCATACTGCGGGAGTAGTATGTTAGTAACTGAAGATTGGATGGTCACCAGCAACCTGCTGGGAAGGGGATTCAAGCATTAGGTGGTGCTTAATCTTCTTTTAACAACAATACCACATACCCTTCTGAAGAGCTAGCCCAATCCCATTCTCAGTCCACGTAATTCCACCCTGAATTCCAAAAGTGCACCAGGCTGGCCAATCAGACCATTGCTTTCTCACTGGCCCCAGTGGCCAATCCAGATCCAGTGAGATGTGATCACACAGATGGAGGTGCCTTTCCATGCATGAACTTCAACGTGGAGGAACGTGGGTAGAGCTGTCACAGGCATCTTGCCATATTAGTAAGTGGAGGCTATTTTATCTGAGAATGAAGTTAGTAGAGAAGAAGGAGGGATGGAGAGAGAGAAACCATGACATGGTAACATAATGAGCTCCTGGATCAAACTCTATCTGAAGGCAGATCCCCTTGGACTTTTCAGTTATATGAAGCAATGAATTCCCTTCTTAATTAAGCTAGTTTGAGTTTTCTGTCATCTCTAACCAAGATTTTTGCCTCAAAGGGCTAGCTGGAATAAATGGATTTTCAGGTTCCACCCCACCCTAAGATTTTAAGATTCAAATGTCAGCATTAGCTGGCTACCTTCAGCTTTAAAAAGTATAGGTAGCTAGGAGGGGAAAAAAAAAAGTTTATTCTAAAGAGCAGGTAGATCCTATGAGTTGACAGGACTGTGCAAATCTAAACCATGTCTGCTAACGCTTGTTCCTAGAATAAATGGCTGCCCTCTGGATGAGCTGTGGCTCATGTGGACATTAGTGCAACTATAACTGTAAATCAAATCACATTCCCTGATCCCTCAAGAAGGCGCAATGTTGGGTTATGACGGCAGAAGCTGGGGTGGGGCTAAAACCCTTGGATAAGGGTGGTTTGCTGGTTTGCTTTTTCAGAATGTGTTGTCAAAGTAGACATGTCATTGACACAAAATGCAACTGACGCTTCTGCAGAGACTGTACCATCATGACCTCCCCAGCCACTGTGTGTCCTTCAGCATCCATGCATTCAGAAGGCATCATGGGCAAAATACACAACGTAAAAAAATTAAAACAGAAAGATAAATGTGTCATGGCCCCTTCATGTGTTCCCACCACATAAAGATTTAACAAAGTAGTTCTGCTAAATATCAACACGGTTTGTCTACATCCTTCAGTCTCGTGGGGTACAGATGAGGGGTTACAAAGGGCCTGTCTGCAGACACCTTTTGTTTGGTCTAAAACTATGTCCTTAAGAAAATGGAATTTTACATAAAAGCCAGAACTCGAGGAGCTGGTAGCTGTGGGCTCCCATGCAGAGCATGGGACTCGTGCAGAGGTCACTCTTATGTGCTCCTCTTGCCAAGACCCCCAACCCCCAGCTCGAAAGGGGCCCTTGGCCACCACTGCTTTACATCCAGCCCAGCTCCTCATTAGGTCTCCTCCTGCCTGGATCCTGTGGGACTTAAGTTTATAACCCTTTTACGTTTACCTAGGTGCCCACACAGAGCTACGAACGTGTCATTTTAAACAGCCAGTGTCTTTTTTGAACACTGGATTTCAATGCTTGTATCATCTTCCAATAGCATCCCAGGCATCACAACCCCAAGCATCTCACACTGCAAACCGTCAGCACCCAAGCCTTGGCTCATATTGGTCCCCCCACCTGCCCTTGCCCTCACCCTAAGCCTTTGCTCACTGGAACTGAAGTGAGCCTGTCAAGATTCAACTCAGGGGCTCCTGGGTGGCTCAGTCTGTTAAACGTCTGCCTTCAGCTCAGGTCATGATCTCAGGGTCCTGGGATCAAGCCCCACATCAGGCTCCCTGCTCAGTGGGGAGTCTGCTTCCCCTCTCCCTCTGCACCTCCCCTCTGCTCATGTTCTCTCTCTCAAATAGATAAATAAAATCTTAAAAAAAATTTCAACTCAAATTGCCTTCATCTTCTGATGCCCACCTTGATGTTAACCCAAGAATTATGGTTCCAAATGAGTGGCTTGTTTCTTAAACTTCTCATGTAAGGGCAAACCACATCTTAGCCCTTATTCCTTCTAACACTTTGCATTATGGTTGTGCAGGGACCAGACTGTCTCTGCATGAGACCCAGGTCTCTCTAAGGACGAAGGACAAAGACTAGCCCCTCAATCATAACTCTTGATCACTCACTAGGTACGCTTTCTCATTGAAACCCCAACAAAGTGAGTCCTATTCGTGTCCCCATTTGAAAGATGAGGAAACTAAGGCCTAGAGAGACTCAAAGTCCAAGAGTAGTTTTCTTTAAGATTTTATTTATTTATTTGACAGAGATCAGAAGTAGGCAGAGAGGCAGGCAGAGAGAGAGGAGAAAGCAGGCTCCCCAGGGAGCAGAGAGCCCGATGCGGGGCTCGATCCCAGGACCCCAGGATCATGACCCGAGCCGAAGGCAGAGGCCTTAACCCACTGAGCCACCCAGGCGCCCCCCAAGAGTAGTTTTCTTAACCGCTGTGCTGCTTGGGCACGTGGCCTCTGTTACCCTGTACTTGGAAGGCAGTAGAAGGTGCTGGGTGGAACAGAACGGCTCCACCAACAGCTGCAGGACTCCTGAGGGCAGTCAGTTCTCCCCTCTTCCATCCCCCTTCCTCAGGCTCTGCCTGGAGCCCTGAGGGGCCTGCAGTGGGCTGTCTCACCCACTTCTCTCCCCCAGAGCCTCCGGAGAACGCTACTCTCTGCTCCCACACCCCGCGCCTAACAGCGGAGATGGGTAACCTTCCCTCATCACACAAGCCTTTCCGGCAGCTCTGCTTCCCTCTGAAATTACATTAAATTGTTCCATTAGTGTCAAAAAAAAAAAAAAAGGGGGAAGATGCATGATACTTTTATGAATTTCCTTTTTTAAGGAAAGTTATCTTCAGAACTATGCTCATGCTGACTGCTTCCAGAAAGTTGGAGGTTATTTGGGGGCAGAACTTATTTGCAGAAAATCACAAAGTCAGTCTAAATGCCAGATTTTATTCCATTTGGCTTGCCTGAATCAATAGGTATAATAATGCAAAATCGTGGAAGTCGACTTAAACAGCCATTTCTCAAAAAAAGATATATGAATGGTCAATAAACATATCAAACTGTGTTCTACACCACCAGTAGGGAAATGGAAATCAAAATGACAATGAGATACTACCTCACACCTATTAAGATGGCTGCTATCAGAAAGAAGGGGGCACCTGGGTGGCTCAGTCATTAAGCATCTGCCTTTGGCTCAGGTCATGATCTCGGGGTCCTGGGATCGAGCCCCACGTGGGCCTCCCCGCTCAGAGGGAGGCCTGCTTTTCTTCTTCCCCTGTTTGTGTTCCCCCCCTCTCTGTCTCTCTCTGTCAAACAAATAAAGTCTTAAAAAAAAAAAAAAAGAAGGAAAGAGAGAGAGAAAGAAAGAAAGAAAGAAAGAAAAGAAAAGACAAGACAAGGCCAAATGTTGGTAAGAATGTAAAGAAATTGGAACCCTTAGAGACTGTTGGTGGGAATGTAAATGGGCACAGCCTCTATGGAAAACAGTATAGAGAGTCCTCAAAAAATTAAAAATAGAATTAATATACAACCCAGCAATTCTACCTCTGGGTATATACCCAAAAGGCTTAAAAGCAGGGATATTCATACACCCAGCATGATTCACAATAGCCAAAATGTTTCAGAAGCAAACCAAGGGTCCATCAATGGATGAACTGAAAAACAAAATATATTATATCCATACAACAGAATGTTATGCAGTCTTGGAAAGGAAGTAAATCTTGCCCTCAGCTCCAACATAAGTGACATTATGCTAAGTGAAATAGACCAGCCACAAAAATACCAACACTTGGGGTGCCTGGGTGGCTCAGCGAGTTAGAGCCTCTGTCTTCAGCTCAGGTCATGATCCCAGGGTCCTGGGATCGAGTCCCGCATCGGGCTCTCTGCTCAGCAGGAAGCCTGCTTCCCTCTCTCTCTCTGCCTGCTTGTGATTTCTGTCTGTCAAATAAATAAATAAAATCTTAAAAAAAATACCAACACTTATATGGAGTACCTAGAGTAGTCAAAATCATAGAGACAGAAAGCAGTGGTTGCCAGGGGCTGTGGGGAGGCAGGAATGAAGAGGTGTCATTTAATTGGTAGGAGTTTCAGTTTTACAAGATGAAAGGAGTTCTGCAGATGAGTCTCATGACAAGGTGATCGTACATGTCACTGCTGCACTGTAATGATAAAATGGTACAACCCAGAGAGAACCTTGGGGAGCGTTTCATCAATGCCCAGTGGAGGAGAGGGGTTTGGGCTGGAGTTGAGAGGGGGTGGAGATATGGCAAACTGCTATTCTCAATGAGTCTCTGTCTCCAAACCAAAGACTCCGAGGGTCAGGATCTCATGGGAGTCCCCGTACTCTCCAGGACATGGCACACGGTGGAAGGGAGATGCTGAGGGGAGCAGAGGCATAGCCAAGGAACATCATGCCCATAGCCGGGAGATGGCTGCTCCAGGGCAGGAGGTGGGATGGCTTCTGGGAGATAAAGGGAAGCATAGAGATAAGGCTGCCTCTCCATCTGAGCTCCCTCGACCCCCGGCCACTTCTGGGTATCTAAGCTGCCAAACCCAACTTCTGGAGACCTAAATTCCTCCTCCTCCTTTAAACAGAGACAGAAAATGGTGACAATGTCCAAACTCTGGCAAAACTCTTCCCAACAGTCAGTACTGGATAACAGACCACCTCTGCAAGAAACAGGAAACAAGAAAACCTCTTTGTGCATTCATTCATTCAAAAGTATTTACTATAGGAACGCCTGGGTGGCTCAGTGGGTTAGTGTCTGCCTTCGGCTCATGTCATGACCCCAGGGTCCTGGGATCGAGTCCCTCATTGGGCTCCCCGCTCAGTGGAGAGGCCACTTCTCCCGCTGCCTGCCGCTCCCCCTGCTTGCGCTTTCTCTCTCTCTCTCTCTCTGACAAATAAATAAACAAAATCTTCTTTTTTTTAAAGTACTCATTATCTCTGATTACGCATCAGACACAATCCCTGTCTGATAGAAAAACAGACAAAAATTAGTCTAATAAAAATTAATAATTATAAAATCACAGTATTGAGACAATGCTATGAAGGAAACAAATTTGTCACAATGATGAAGACTAAGGGGACTTCATCTGGCAGGTCTGGCAGCTGGACACGCAGTGTCCATCCCTCCTATCTCTCTTACTAACAGAACCCTGATATATTGTTCAATGTTCCAGGTAAAAAATATTCCAACTCTCAGCCTCATTTTCAATCCTGGCCAATAAGATCTCAATGGATTCCTTGGGTTGAGAATCACTATCCCTCTCTCAAGGTAAAAAGACAACGCTTTACAAGGTAAAGAGCTTTGACCCTTTTATATTCTTCACACCTAGAGTGTAGATTAAAGACTTGGAGGTTCAGCGGCCATTCTGGGACCATGCTAAGGCCAAGCTACCTGCTAAGCTGGTGGACCAGAAAGACCAAAGTAGCCTGATTGCTTAATGACATCATTTATCTGCTCTACAAGCTCTGGTTTACCTACAGTCACATCTGCCTCCTTTTTTTCTTTCTTTTTTTTTTTTTAATATTTTTTTTTTAATTTGACAGACAGAAATCACAAGTAGGCAAAGAGGCAGGCAGAGAGAGAGGAGGAAGCAGGCTCCCCACCGAGCAGAGAGCCCAATGCGGGGCTCGATCCCAGGACCCTGGGATCATGACCCGAGCCGAAGGCAGAGGCTTTAACCCACTGAGCCACCCAGGCGCCCCTCATTTTTTTCTTTTTGCTTGATCCTACTTTCCTCATTTCTGCAATGATGACATGTTGATTGGTGTCATAAGAAAAACTAATAAAATATACTTCATTTTGAAATAATAGAGATCTGGTTATACAGATATAAAATATCTCAGGAACTCTATCTAGTATTTTTGTTGGACTCCAAGAAATTTGAGACTTTTTTTTCCAGACTCTTCCATAACTATTCAGCATTCAAAGTACCTTCACAGAGCATCTTTTCAGATGTGTTTTATAAGTAGTGTTATTCAATTTGGTTTGAGATCCATCCTCGGAAACATTCCAAAAGTAATAGAACTATAGTCACTTTCTTTCTGAAACAACTGTCTCTCTGGATCCTCAACAATTTAGAGCCCTTGGATCACACTTATATCAAGGCTTAAAAAGAATTTGACAGATAGTACAGTTACATAACTTTTTAAACAAAATATGTGAATTTAAAGAGCAAAATGAATGTTTCACCATCAAAACATTCACCTTGGAAGGTTTTAATAAAGAAAACTGGGTCTTAATGGAATTCCTAAAGATAGACCAGAAACACTTTCAAACCATGACAGTTTTGTTAGGATAAGGGAGCAGCCAAATGATGTTCAAAGCACAGCATCACACAGATCTTTAATCATGCACATTTTGAGGCTATGAACTTCTCTCAAAGCACAGCCTTGGCTGATCTCATAAGTTTTATTTTCTTTGTTTGTTTCCAGGAGGGGACCAAGATCTTTAATATTTTTATTTAAATTCAATTAATTAACATATAGTGTATTATTAGTTTCTGAGGGAGAGTTCAGTGATCCATCAGTCTGATATAATACTCAGTGCTCATTACATCACTTGCCCTCCTTAATGTCCATCACCCAGTAACCCCTCATCCCCCCCATGTCCCTCCCCTCCAGCAACCCTCAGTTTGTTTTCTGTGTCTAAGAGTCTTTTATGATTTGTCTCCTTATCTGATTTCAGCTTGTTTTGTTCATTTATTCCCAAAAGAGGGCTTGAACTCACCACCCTGAGAACGGGACCTGAGTTGAGATCAAGAGTCAGACAGGGGCGCCTGGGTGGCTCAGTGGGTTAAGCCACTGCCTTCGGCTCAGGTCATGATCTCAGGGTCCTGGGATCGAGCCCCGCATCGGGCTCTCTGCTTGGTGGGGAGCCTGCTTCCTCCTCTCTCTCTGCCTGCCACTCTGTCTACTTGTGATCTCTCTCTGTCAAATAAATAAAATCTTTAAAAAAAAAAAATTAAAAAAAAAAAAAAAGAGTCAGACAGACACCTTGCCAGTGGAGCCACCCCAGTGCCCCTGATCTCATAAGTTTTTATATAGCATTCTATTTTTCTTCACATATACCTTCTTTTCAGCTGTAGTTTTCAATTCTACTTGACACAATAATTATTTTAAAATGTAATTTTTTAATTGCCTGATGGACAGGTTTGGTTGGACATTTGTTTCATTTCATCCCTCACAAGATAGGTAACATAATAAAAGAATGAGCATTTAACTCTTGACTTGATTCTACTCAGAGAACTTGGTTAAGAAAAGTTGACAGGAATTAGGGAGAAAGTAATAAAATAAGTTTCTTCTAGTGGATTTAGCCTAATCCACCAAGAACAGATCATTGCTTCCTGGGTTTTCCCATAGAAATCCTCTCCACTTTCCCCATTACCACCATCCTGGTGTCCTTTACACCCTATGAGCTCCTTGCCATCCGTCCAAGTGTGGGAAATGCTCCATTCCCAGGTTAGATCACCCCCTCTTGTTCAAAAGGTCACAACACTCATTAATTATACAAAATGATCCCAGCTCAAGGGGGGCTTTCACTGTCCTTACAAAAGACCAAGGACCCCATATTTCCTCTCATCACACTAACTTGAAGTGTTTCCTCAACCCACTGAAGACGTTCTGTCTAGTTACCTAAGACCACCGAGAAAGACAAACACATCAAACGTGAAATGCTTTGCTAACTCCACCGTGTGCCTTCCATTTGGAGGCAAGTGGATGTTTCTAAGACAGACAGAGAATTCTTTCTCACTTTGAACTGGCTTTATGAGACCACTTACACTCAGATACCTGTCAATCTCATGCCAGAAAGTATAAGAAACATCTGATCGTCTCTCTCCGGGCCTCCGAGGAAACATTTTTTTCAACCAGGTGTAAATGAAGGTCAGTGCCTCTGTTTTAAATGTGGTCCATCTGGAGAAGTGAAGATAAGTCACAAATGGCCTTTTGCCAGTGACCACCACCTGGCATGTGGCTCACCAGCTCTGCTCTTTGTCCTTGTCACTCAGATCAGTCTGGGCTGATCCCATTCATAATCTGGACCTATGGTCCCTCCTCATCTCCAAGCCAGCATCTTTTCTTTAGCGGCTCAGAGCCAGGCCATATAAACAAGGAGCCTGGACAAAACCACAGGGAAGGTTGCTCTGAGTCAATACAACACAATTCTGAAAACACACCAGGAGTGTCCATGCCTTGGACCATGACACAGTCATAAACTAGAACGAGGACATTCATTATGGACTGATATGGAACCAAGGGTGAGTTTTAACGGGTAAAGAAAACAGGGTAAGCTAATGTTGGAGTGTGTTCCTTTTGGGGAGAGTAAGATAAATGCGTGGGATTTGCATGTACATTATGGACTGCTTCCAGAAGCATACACAGGAGATCGGTAATATCTCACAGGCAGATAACCTGAGTGATCAAGGGTCAAGGGCAGGAGAGACACTTCTCAAGGTAGACCCTATTGTAGCTTCCTAATTTTGAACCAGTGACAGTATATCACTATTCAAACCTCAATTTAATTAAACCTTTCTTGAAAAGAGATTGGAGACCCAGCCATGTACTAGGAGACAATATTGCCTGAGAGAAGATGCCACTGATCTGTACTTCTTGACTTGGAAAGATATTTGCAATACCTTAGTTGTGAAGGACAAAAAGCAGATTTGAGAATAATGTGTTTTGGTTTGGGTTCTCATTTTAACTTCAAATACATACAAATGTTGATTAAAGCCTGTGGGAATATAAGCCAAAATGTTAATGGCTGGCTTTTTCCTAAGTTGTGGATTGAGGGGTGATTTTTATTTTCTTCTCTTGGTCATCTCCACGTTCCAACTGTTCTATAATAGGCAAGCTTTAGAGAATTTTAAAACATATTCTTAAATTTAAAAAACAACAACAACAACAACGAAGAATCCATCTTCTGCTTTTGTTCTACACACCCCCACTCCTTCCAAGGCAAGGCAGCGACTTGGGGGGCGGGACTTCTCAGTGAATACCTTATTTGGAGGGAGGGCCTGCCAGGAAACAGCCCAGCGGCCAGAGGTGGAGTGAGGGAGGCAGGATTTTAAAAGTCAGAGCTGTAAACCTCAGCATAAAATAAGCAGCCAGGTTCTCATTTCAGCCATGTAAACAGTAATGTGTATTCATTAAAACTGCATTAGTCTAAGGAGTCCCCAGAGAGCGGGGTGAACGGGAGGGGGTGGGGCAAGAGGCTGCTGGTGCACCTGCTGTTTACTATACAATGCAAACTGGCCGAAGAAAACATGTCACAGCCAGAGAAGGGCCACCCAGAGGGGCTTCTTGATCATGGCTCGCATCAGTCTTGTTAAAGGTAAACAGACATTGAGAAAAGGGAAGTAGCCAGGAACCCAAACGTCTGGCTTGCCAGGCCCCAAGCTGCCCTGAGAAATGATTCTCGAGGAAAATGTATACCCCAAAGTTGAGGCCTGCTAGGCATCCCCAGCAAGGTCCACTGCAGAGCTGGGCCACAAAGAGGCCGGCGCAGGCAAGCTCCTCCACCTTCCCCTGGTGCCCAGGCCAAGCCTCGTGGAGGGAAACCAACCAGGTGGAGAGTGGTGGCCAGCACGCATTGAGGGTAACTGCTCAAAGGGCTGCATATATCTCAACTCCTTTAAATCTGCCAAAGGCTGAGGGCGCTGCATCCTATTACTATCCCCATTTATGGATAAAGAAAAGGAGGCACAGAGAAGTTAAGCAATCTGCCCGAGGTCACCCAGTGAAGTGGCGGCGTCCAGACTCAGGAGCAAGTCTCACTCTGAAGGGCACAGTTTCACTACCAACAACAATCTGCTTGACCCAAATCTGCCAAGCATCCAATTCAAACCAGAACTTTAAAATGGTGGCCTAGGGGCACCTGGGTGGCTCAGTGGGTTAAAGCCTCTGCCTTCAGCGCAGGTCATGATCCCAGGGTCCTGGGATCGAGCCCCACATCGGGCTCTCTGACTGGCAGGGAGCCTGCTTCCTCCTCTCTCTCTGCCTGCCTCTCTGCCTACTTCTGATCTCTGTCTGTCAAATAAAATGGTGACCTATGACAATGGCCAAGGATCTTATGGGTAGCTAATGAGAGTAGGAAGCATAACTTCCTGTCAAACCCACAAATGTCAATGGTGGGCTGCTTTTGCCCCCATTGTACAGATTAAATAACTGAGGCTAACGGGTTTGGAAATATTTCCATGTTCTCATTCCCACCACAGAAATGAGGACTAGTGCCATTCTCCATCCCCAGGCAGGTGACACAAAAGGAACACAACTTAAGCTAAGGAAACCCAGAGAAGTGGCAACAGCCCCCAGAAGCAAGGAACAAAGTTTCCTTTTCATTTTGCACTGCACAAGGCCCGGAATTACCTGAGCAGGAATTCTGAGATGAGGACAAAGAGAAGGAGCCAGGGGGTTCCAGGAGATGCTCCAAACCTGCACCCCGATGAGCCACAGAAGCTAGAACTTCCTCCCCAGAACTGGGAACAATCAGCAGCTTCATGCTTACTTCCCCTCTCCTAAGCCAGCTCTATTTAGGGCTTCCAAGATTAGCAAGTCTGATGTTAACTGTTTTTATCGCTTTGCACTCTTTTCCCACACTCGCAAACGACTTCCCTAATGCCTGGGCAGAAGGAGAAGCTGAGGTTCATGGCCGCAGATCTGCCAGTCGGATACCACGGAGCTCAGCGCCTCCGCTCGCCCGCAGCAGTGTTGACGTTACAAGATCCCACCCCTCACTCCAATTCATTGGCCACCCAGGTTGAATCTGGACCAATCAGATTCTTTCACGGACTTTAGACTGGAGGCTGAGATTCAGGGGGATGGCCATGGGCATCTATAGGGTATTATCGTCCATCTAATATGTAGAGGAAGAAACAAGGACAGAGGTAAGAATAATGAATACAGGGACGCCTGGGTGGCTCAGTTGGTTAAGAATAATGAATACAGGGGCGCCTGGGTGGCTCAGTGGGTTAAGAATAATGAATACAGGGGCGCCTGGGTGGCTCAGTGGGTTAAGCCTCTGCCTTCAGCTCTGGTCATGATCTCAGGGTGCTGGAATCGAGCCCTCCATCAGGCTCTCTGTTCAGCGGGGAGCCTGCTTCCCACCCACCCCCCACCCCGCCACCTGCCTCTCTGCCTATTTGTGATGTCTGCCAAATAAATGAATAAAATCTTCAAAAAAAAAAAAAAAAAAAGAATAATGAATACAAGCAAGAAGAAGGAGAGGTGAGAGATGGAGAGCCCATCTGTCTTCCTGCCCCAGCTCTCTCTCCTCTCCTTTCAGCCAGCCTGAACTACCCCTTGGTCCCAAGCAATGTCCCCGCATTCCCTCACCAGATTCCCCTCTAGCTTTAGCTGACTTGAGTTGGTTTCTTTGATTTGCAACCAATAAAGC
This sequence comes from Mellivora capensis, assembly GCA_004024625.1. Classification (NCBI taxonomy): domain Eukaryota; kingdom Metazoa; phylum Chordata; class Mammalia; order Carnivora; family Mustelidae; genus Mellivora; species Mellivora capensis. Next base: position 15,068 of record PISX010020800.1, on the reverse strand, counting down.
TTAACTAACACACACTTCACCCACACACACCTCGGACATGAAGACCTCTGGCTAATACACCCAAAAAGCAGGAAGTAAGTTAACTGAAGAGTAAATGACAAGCCAGGGAACACTGGGGGCCACTCAAATACAGACCCTGCCTTCAGAAAGCTTATGAGGAGGGGAAATATTCACCAACAAAGCCATTGGTGAGAAATTAGAGGGGAAATGAAATTAAGGGTTTAAGACTACCAATTCTAGGGCGCCTGGGTGGCTCAGTGGGTTAGGCCTCTGCCTTCGGCTCAGGTCATGATCTCAGGGTCCTGGGATCAAGTCCCGCATCGGGCTCTCTGCTCAGCAGGGAGCCTGCTTCCCTTCCTCTCTCTCTGCCTGCCTCTCTGCCTACTTGTGATCTCTGTCTGTCAAATAAATAAATAAACTCTTAAAAAAAAAAAAAAGACTACCAATTCTAGGGATGCCTAAGTGGCTCAGTTGGTTGAGCGGCTGCCTTCAGCTCAGGTCATGATCCCAGCGTGCTGGGATCGAGTCCCACATCAGGCTCCTTGCTCAGCAGGGAGCCTGCTTCTCCCTCTGCCTCTGCCTGCCACTCTGTCTGCCTGTGCTTGCTCGCTCTCTCTCCCTCTCTCTCTGACAAATAAATAAATTAAAAAAAAAAAAAGACTACCAATTCTAGGCAAAAGGGGAGTTCTGAGAAGACTAGCTCCCTGCGGAACACAAAAGGGAGCATATCCCAGAAGGGCAAAGGGCAGCATCATTGAGAAAGGAGCTCCTCGGGGACAACTAACTTGGCTGCATTGAGGTGCCAGAGAATGGAGGGTCATAAGACTAAGGAGATGGGTGGTAAGCAGGTCATGGGTGGGAGTCACATCCAGGTAGACATTTTCTATCCATTCTTCTGTCATTATACAACACCTTCACAATATCTGCCATGTCCACACACCCTTCACAATACCATGAACCCTTTCCTTTAAGTTGAAGTTAGATTACTTTCTAACTTCAAGTGTTTTTAAAATGAAAATGATCTGGGGAAAAAAAAAAACAAAACAGAAATTGTATGACAGAAATTCCAGTCCTAGGTAAATACCCAAGAGAGCTGAAAACATGTTCACACAAAAACCGTACATGAATGCTCATGACATTATTCATAATAGCCAAAAGGGGGAAACCTAAATGTCCATTGGTGGATGAAGGGATAAACAAGCTGTGATATATCTTGAAGGAATATTTTCCAGCCATAAAAAGGATTACTGGATACATCTTACAACATGGATGAAACTTAAAAACATTATGCTCAGTGAAAGAAGCCAGTCCCAACAGACCACTCATTGCATGATTCCATTTATAAGAAACGTCCAGAATAGGCAAATCTAGAGACTGAAAGTGGATGAGTCCTTGCCAGGGGCTGTGGGGGAGAGAGAAACGGGGAGTGACCGCAGATGGATGTGGGTTTCTTATGGGGGTGATGGAATGTCCTGGAAATTAGATGGTGGTGATGGTTGCACAACATCGTAAGTATAAAAACCATGGAACGTACCTTGTAAATGATATGTGAATTTCAACAAATATCAAAAAAATCTAATAAATAATTTTAATAATAATGCTTTTTCAGAAGGAAGCAAAATGAAAAACCAGCATCTCTTAACATCACGGGGAGTCAGCCATAAAAATGAACACAACCAAAACAAAAACACGTTAGCTCATTCTGACTTGACACCTTTGTCTGCCGAAGGCCCCAGCCTGAGGTGGCTCTCAGTTAGGATGGGGAGCTAGTGATCACTGAAGGCACACTGGCGCCAACCTGAGGCTTCCTGCCTAGCCTGGTCAGAAGGATTTGAAAAGAACAGGAAAAGGAGTACGTTTACCACTCTGTGATCTAACGTCAATTAGTGTCAGGTCTTAAAGAACTTGCTGCCGGTCCCAAGCCCCAACTGGACCTTTGGGAAACTTTGTTCTAAAAGATGAAACCGACATTCCTATGTTGCCTTCCACGTGCCAACCAATGTGTTTGACACTCAGCATTGGGTCTTGTCATTCATCTGTCATAGCAAGCATGTGGCCTCAAGCCCAGAGCCAATGGGAGCCAGGAGAGAACTGGGCGGGGGGGAGTGGGGAGGGTTGGGGACACACGTAATGAGGAGGATGACACTGACCTCACACACATCAGGAAGTGGTAGAAAAGAAAAAGTTCAGAAGAGGGCCAAAGATCTCACCACACATGCTTTCGCAGGTGGCACTGCTTGTCACCATGGACTGAATGTCTGTGTCCCCCTAAAATGTCTATGTTGAACACTTACCCCCAATGCAATGGTATCTGAGGAGCTTGGGCTGATAATTAGGTGATGAGGGCACAGTCCTCCTGAATGGGATGAGTGCTCTTATAAGAAAAGACCCCAAGAGAACCCTCCTACACTGTTGGTGGGAAGGCAAGCAGGTGCAACCACTCTGGAAAACAGCATGTAGGTTCCTCAAAAAAGTTGAAAATAGAGCTATCCTATGACCCAGCAATTGCCCTACTGGGTATTTACCCCAAAGACACAAATGTAGTGATCTGAAGGGGCACGTGCACCCCAATGTTTATAGCAGCAATGTCCACAACAGTGAAACTGTGGAAAGAGTCTAGATGTACATCAACAGATGAATGGATAAAGAAGATGTGGTATGTATACACAATGGTATACTATGCAGCCATCAAAAGAAACAATATCTTGCCATTTGCAATGACGTGGATGAAACTAGAGGGTATTAAGCTGAGCAAAATAAGTCAATCAAAGAAAGACAACTATCATATGATCTCCCTGATATGAGGAAGTTGAGAGGCAACATGGGGGGTTTGGGGGGTAGGAAAGAAATAAATGAAACAAGATGGGATCGGGAGGGAGACAAACCATAAGAGACTCTTAATCTCACAAAACAAACTGAGGGCTGCCAGGAGGGAGGGGGGTAGGGAGAAGGTGGTTGGGTTATGGACATTGGGGAGGGTATGTGCTATGGTTAGTGCTGTGAAGTATGTAAACCTGGCGATTCACAGACCTGTACCCCTGGGGCTAATAATACATTATACATTAATGAAAAAATTTTAAAAAGAAAAAAGAAAAGACCCCAAGAAACTTGCTTCCTCTCCCTCTGCCCCCACCCCACCCATGAGGTGTGACGACACAACCAGGCGTCCGCCATCTATGAACCAGGAAGAGAACCCCCTGGCCTCGGGACTTCCAGCCTCCAGGACCACAAGAACAAGATTCTTCTTGTGCACGCTACTCAGTCTCTGGTACTCTGTGATCACAGCTTGAACTAAGACATTTGTGATAAAGAAATAGAGAAAAAACTCACAGACAGCAGAGCTTTGTTGGCCAGAACATGGCTGACTGGGACCATGAAATACCCGTGTCACAGAAAGGCATCTACTGACCCAGAAAAGTGGATCATGACCCAGGAAGTGAAGGGGCAACGTGACATCCAGTTTGCCATGTGGATGTGTTCATTCCGAAACCAGGAAATGAGTGCCGACGGTGCGCCAGGCACTGTACTGGGCTCAGCACATGAAACAAAGCAAGCCCCGGACCTCAGGGGGCTTTATTCTCACGGAGGTGAGGTGGGCACACTAACGAGGTGCGGGAGAAATGGGAAGGTGTTCATGGGGCCAGTCACTGGGTGTGTGACACTGCCCTGCTCGTCACCGTCTTCCTTTCACACACTTCTAAGTTATGGTTTTTCTGTGTTAGGTATGTGAGGAACGTTTCTGAAATAAAGGGAAAGCCCGAGCCTCTCAGCCAGGCACCCAAGGCGCTCCTGAGCTGTGGCTCTGTCTCCTCACAAGCCACCTCCTGTGTTAGAACTGCCCCTGGAGGGCCCCGGTGTTGCTCTAACACGCTCCACTCTCCAGGTGCCTTTGTGGGCTGGAGCCGCCCTCTCCACATTCTCTGCCTATACAACCCCAAGGGGACCCCTTCTTCAAATCATGGCTACCACCTCCCCAGTCAGCGGTGATCACCTCCGCCCCGCCACACTGTCCTGGGTAATCCCGTCCCAGCCTGAACCAGTTAATCTCCAGAGCCACTGTTCAGGCCTCAGCCAGCTCCCTTCTGCCTCGCCCCCCTCTCAAGGCCAAGATTTCTGCCCACCTCCCTTTCGCCGTCAGCCTCACTCCCACACCTACCTACATGCTATATGGAATTGCTCTCCTTACCTGCCGCCCCCAATCTCCTAACACACCTGCTTCCGGGCTGCCCCCAATCACAAAACTTCTGCCACCTCAGGTCTCAAGAGTCTTGTTCCTCATCGTGACCAGGTGAGGTCCCTTTGCCTGGGGGAGTGGTTGGCAGGGGGACTGGCTCAGGCTGGGGAGGAGGGAGTCTGGGAGAGTTTCTGCAGGGACGGGTGGGAATCCCAGGTCCTCCCAGGGTCGGCTGGTTGGTTCCTTCCCCAACAGAGTCCACACTCACACCTGATATGGGGGCTCTGTTCTCTGGGATAGAAAGGCACTTCCCTTCCCGGCTCCAAGACGCCTGGGGCCTTGATACTATGGATGGCTGAATGTCAGAACAAGGAAGAGCCTCACACGCACCTGATCAAGAGTCTGTTCAACCCAGATAAAGCAGTGGTTCTTGACGGGAGGAGATCTGGGGCCCCTGGGGTCATTTGGGCAATGTCTGGAGACATTTCTGATTGTCACAATGTGGGGTGAGGGCTGATGCTCACATCTAGTGAGGAGAGGCCAAGGGTGTGCTAAATGTCCTACAACATACAGGACAGCTTCTAATGAAGGCTTATCAAGCCCAAAATGTCAGCAGCACCAAGGTTGACAAGTCGTGCTCTAACTAAGCCCTTCCCGGTGCCAGGATGTCCCCGTCCCCTCCCACCAGCCCGCCCCCATCCAGGGAACCCACAGCTCCTACAAGCAGTGTTTCTGGCTAGGTGAACAGGTGAGCCTTGATTCCACACCCTCCCTGAGGTCAGGGCCTCTGATTCTTCTCAGCTGAAACTACCCCCCTAAAAAATCCTTGCCACCTCGCTGGCTCTGGAGGCTCTCAAAATACGAGTCCAAAATCCCTCCTCCACAATTTAATATATGATAGAGGCAGCATTTCAATTCTGTGGGAAGCAATGGATTATTCAATAAATGGTATTGGGACAACTGGCTGGCCATCTGGTAGAAAATAAAGCTAGATCCTCACCTCCCTCCTAAAACCAAAATAAATTCCAGATGGATTAAAGATTTAAATGCAAAAAAAAAAAGTTTAAGTAGTAAAAGAAAATATGGGAGAACTGCTCTATAATCCCATTGAAGAGGGGGCCTCTCTCCAAGCAAAACACGAAATATAGAATACATTAAAGAAGTTCATCCAGTTCACGACTTACAAATTTTAAACACCAACAGAGCAAAAAATTCCATAATAAAGAAATTTCTCAAGGTTAAAACTAACTTGACATACCATTATACATAAAACACATGCCAAAAAACATATTCCTTAATCAATAAAAACCCGTGAAAATAAAAAAAGAGAGTAGAAAAAAATTGGCAAAAGACAAGAGACAGTTCATAGAGAAATACAAAGAGTTTTCAAACATAAAAAGGTTGGGGCGCCTGGGTGGCTCAGTGGGTTAAAGCCTCTGCCTTCAGCTCAGGTCATGTTCCCAGGGTCCTGGGATCGAGCCCCACATCGGGCTCTCTGCTCAGCAGGGAGCCTGCTTCCTCCTCTCTCTCTGCCTGCTTCTCTGCCTACTTGTGAACTATATCTGTCAAATAAATAAATAAAATTTTTTAAAAAAGGTTCCCACAGGCACACCCCAATGAGACACCAATTTCTCCCCCAAAAGGTTGGAAAAATGAAAAAGGCAGACAGTATCCTGTGCTAGTAAGGGTCTGAGAACACACTGCCTAGTGTATGAACAGACCCGCTACAGTAGGCAATTCAGCAACATTAAATTTATTTATTCTTTTTAAAGATTTTATTTATTTATTTGAGAAAGAGAGCATAAGCGGGGGGGGGGGGCAGCGCAGGGAGGGCGAGGAGGGTAGAGGAAGAGGGGCAAGCAGACACTCCACTGAGCAGAGAGTCCAATGCGGGGCTCAATCCCAGGACCCTGAGATCATGACCTGAGCCGAAGGCACACGCCTAGCAGACTGAGCCACCCAGGTGCCCCAGCAACATTAATTTTAAAGCACATGCCCTTTGTCCGGGAGATCTCAATGCTGTATCTCTCCTTGGACATAAACCCAAACCCACACCGGTGAATAGGTACAGGAACGTTCATCACTGCCTTCTCTGTAACAGCAGAAGATTAACGACAAGGTCAATGCCCACGGTCAGAGGACTGGTTCTGTACATTATCCTACATTCATAAAAGGGAATGCCATGGGACGTCTGGGTGGCTCAGTTGGTTAAGCGGCTGCCTTCGGCTCAGGTCATGATCCCAGCGTCCTGGGATCGAGTCCCACATCGGGCTCCTTGCTCAGCAGGGAGCCTGCTTCTCCCTCTGCCTCTGCCTGCCACTCTGTCTGCCTGTGCTCGCTTGCTCCCTCTCCCTCTCTCTCTGACAAATAAATAAATTTAAAAAAATTAAAAAAAAAAAAAAGGGAATGCCATGAAACTCTTAAAAACAAATGAGACTGCCCTATGTACCCATCCCCAGGAGACAGTATTAAAAGGAAAATCCATGTATGAACTGGTATTACAATATACTTCCCACTGGGTAAAGCAAATGGGTGCATAGCCTGTCATTCATCCAACCAATATTTATTGGGTGCCTACAACCTACCACGCACTGTTCTAGGTGCTGGGGACTCCGGCAGGAGAAAGTCCATCAAAGTCTGCACAGCTGCACATGCTTGGAGGAAACACAGGAATGTGCTATCGGTGGAGGCTTTGGGTTGGTAAATTTGGCAAATAAAACTAAATTGCATACAAATAGTGGATAATTCTGTAGTATAGGTGTGTCCTAGCCAATCTTGGGATATACTTACGCTAAGCAAAAATTATTCCTTGTTTTTCCAAACTTCAGATCTTACTGGGCACCCTGCTAACTGGGGAATTGCACTCTGCAGGAGCAGTGAAGGGGAAGGAAGCATCTAGAAGAGGAGAGCGATTTCCTTTTTATGCTACTGTGTGCAGTAATATATCGCATGGCTTGGAATTATAATCAAGTATATGCATTGCTTTTATTTTTTTTTTTTAACTGACACAAATGAGTAAGAAGGGAGAAGAAATTCCAGCTTACACTGCAAAGCGCATTTCTGGCCAGCTCTGCCCTCCGAGTGGGCCTGGCAGCCCGGCAGCCGCATTCCAAGCCCGGCTGCTTCTCTAAATGGAAGCGCTCGTCCCACACCCCAGCAGCGAGCTAGCCAGCAAGATTCCAGGCTGTGCTATTTCTTAAGGGGAAAAAAAAAAAAAAAACAGGTTCAATGCGAAGAAAGAAATGTAGAATGCGGTGAGGGAAAGAAACACCGGGCATGCTGGAAACCAGCCTTTTCCAAGAGGAGAGAGAGGAATAAAAGGTCGCATCTCTTCAACAGCCTGGTTTTAAGGATCTCTTGGGCCTCTCCAATCATCTCCATCTGTCCTTCCCTCTTTCTTAAAGGAGATCTTACCACTCAGAGAGGGAAGGCGCATTTCGTGTCAAGACCCACCAGTCATCACATCCCAAATATTCTTTGAGCGCTAACAAAAGTGGTATTTCTAAAACTCTATACCCCAGGTGCTCTTCGAAGCATGTTAACTAGTATTAATTCACTGAACTATCCCAGCAGCTCCAGGAGATAGAAGCGGTTAGAAGCCTTTTTGTAGGGCGCCTGGGCGGCTCAGTGGGTTAAGCCTCTGCCTTCAGCTCAGGTCATGATCTCAGGGTCCTGGGATCGAGCCCCGCATCGGGTTCTCTGCTCGGCAGGGAGCCTGCTTCACCCTCTCTCTCTGTGCCTGTTTCTCTGCCTACTTGTGATCTGTCAAATAAATAAATAAAAATCTTAAAAAAAAAAAAAACTTAAAAAAAAAAAAGAAGCCTTTTTGTACATCCGTGGAAACTGAGGCCCAGAGAGGCTCGGTGGTGAATGAAGACCACAGAGCTGGTGAGCGGAGGACCTGGAATTTGAACGCAGCTACTCTGACCACGGCGCCCACTGTCTCCACCACAGGCCAGGCCTGTTGTAGGCACTGGGGGTGAACCAGACAGACACGCTCCTGTCCTCATGGAGCCTGGTTTGTGGGGGAATTCGACCGTCCACGGGGGAAAGATCAACCTCATATCGGGCAGATGGTATGAAGTTTCAGGGCAGACGCCAGTAAACCCTGGAAAGGACCACTCCTTCATTTATTTAACGAATATCTAATAAGGGTCTGACATGCACCTGGCACAGCTCCAGGCACTAGGGGACACAGCCACGAACGAGGCGAACTGTCCCCCGCCTCCTGAAGCTCACGGTCCAGTAAACACCCGGGAGGAATTCCAGAAAGGATGTCAGCAAAGGCCTGAGGAGGACACATCTAGGCAGGGGTGACCTTTAACACTGAGACGAAGGATAAGAGCCTTACACTCGAAGAGAACAGTATCCCAGGCACAGGAAACCGCGCACTGCCGACCTCGGGCGGGAGATGAGTTCAAGTTCACCCACAACCCCCCAACCCTTCCCCCCCTACCCCGCCCCCCGAGGCCTCAGCCCGCAGCATCGCCAGCCCTCCCCAATCCGAAACAGTCCCCAGGTCACTTGCAGACTGATCTCCCCTCCCAGCTATCTGCGCAATCTGAGGCAGAAACCGCTTCTCCTCTCGCAGTTCCCAGGCATGTGCTTGCTGAGTAATTGAAGTATTATCTTTTGTAATTCTCGAAATGAAGGCACTTCTGACTGTTCGTGTTCTGACCAAGCTTGGAGAATCGTTTGCGGCGGCCGGCAGAAAAATGATGTGGCAAACCCAGTACCCAAATGTACAGAGCAGATCTGTCTAAATCCAAGTGGAAAAAAACTAGGCCAGAAACCAGCAGAATCTCTCCTCACCCCCCTCCCTCTCCCTCTCCCTCTCTCTCTCATACACACACACACACACACACACACACACACACACACACACGATAAGGTTTTCTCTTCCTGCCCCAACTCACAAAATCTCGGCACCATGTATTTTTGTCCTAAGCAGGACGGCAAGATGGATGCTCTTCACCACAGCCCTCTGAGTGAGAGGGAGAGTTTAGAAATAATGCGTGTGAGACTCTGAGCCCAGGTCCTGACCACACGGCCATCAAAAAATGACAGCTATTATCGCGCAGGAAATAATGGCCAAGTGAGAATCTGGAGGCAGGCATCGGTGGTCAATACTAGCCAGAGGCCGGCTGTGGGAACCCTCTGTCCCAAGTGCTCTGCCTCAACCTCCCCATCCATACAATGGGCACTGGTCTCACAGCTCACAGGATGGAGAGTCCTTGCAGGGTGGGGGGAAAGGCTGCCTGTCCTCACTGCTAACCTCTGCTACAGACACTAGTATTAGCGTCGTTTTGTTGTTATTGTTAGTAAGAGTCAAACTGAAATTGCGGGTGAATTCTTTCTCAAAGGATTTCTGATTCTCCTACAAAACAGCGGAGGCAAATGTGCCATAGTTACATAAGATCAGCATTAGGGAAAAACTAGGTGAGCGGTAGGCAGGAACTCTCTGTAGTCATTCTGCAGCTTTTCTGGAAACCTGAAGTATTCCAAAATAAAAAGGTGGGCTTTTTTTTTTTTTTTTCTTTTTTTTTTTTTTTAGGCAGAGGCAAACATTACCTCCTCAGGTGTCCTCCCTCACCAGCAGAGAAACCCAAGTCTTCGAAAGGACGTAACACGGTCCACAGACGAGAGCCGCCCTCACACCCCACACACAGCACCCCATCCCCTCTCTGAGGGTCAGAGGCTCTCTGAGCTTCTGTTCAGTCTGAAGCTGTCAACAGACCTGAGTTCAAATCAAGTCTTTCCTCAGGAGTAAAAATCCCAGACCTAGGTCTGCCATCAAGTTTTTTCTCACTGTGTCTTTTTTTTTTTTTTTAAGATTTCATTTAGTTATTTGTCAGGCAGAGAGAGAGCGAGCACAAGCAGGGGGACCAGAGGGAGAGGGAGAGGGAGAAGAGGATCCCCGCTGAGCAAGGAGCAGGACGTAGGGCTCCATCCCAGGACCCTGGGATCATGACTTCAGCCGAGAGCAGACGCTCAACCGAGCCACCCAGTGTCCCAAGTTTTCTCTCTTTTGCGTGAATATTGACTGAAGGCCTACTGTGTACGGGGTGCTGTTTCCAGGGGCTGGGGAGTACGACGAACAAGACATACATGCAGTCAACGATATCTTTTTGCTCCAGGGACGGGAACTTAGAGAATGAATTTGCCAGGCCAGAGTTCTTTCATGGCCTCCCATATTGGGGGACGGTCACTGTAGGGTTTCTTTGGCTATTTGAACCTTTGGGACCTCAGAGAACATGCTGCTACTGGCCAATTCCTGCACAGGAGACTTTGGGGGAGCATGGAGGGATACTTGAAAGCTCAGATGACAGTCCAGCAGCCCCAGGAACCCCATCAGGCTGGTTCCTCGGCAGGAGTGGCAGAAATAACCCAGTTTCCCATTTAATTCCCACTTGGCATTCCAAAGAGATGGGCAGGAAAAATCTGCCATGTCTGTCTTTAAAAGAAGACATTTCTCCCACGGCTTCCTCCGCTTCTAATTCCCTCATCTATCCATCTACTCTCACTCCCCTTCCGCTCAAAGCTGTTTCCTGCAGATAAAAACACCCCACAACTTCCAGGCTGCAAAGTGAGATTGCAGCCAGCAGGCTCTAAATGCCGCGCGTTCCCAATCAAGCAGCAGGCGCCCCCATGAAGTTAACAATTTTTTTTTTTTTTTAAGCAAGAGAACCCATGCCTTCTACTTACCCTTAGGAGAAAGCCCACTGGGGAAGAGGGTGGGTGCGATCGATCATAATGGACTGGCTGGAGGGAGAGGGGTTCTTGCTGCGCTGGATGAACCAGGCACAATTTAGAAAAATTATACCTAAAACCCTCACAAACTCAGAGCCTCAGCACCATAGACACCATTTTTATTTCCAAACTGTCATTGGGGACTGCATTTCTTTGCGGGGGGGAGTTCATCTTGTAAATTTGTCAGTTCCAGGAGGGGGACAGGGGGAATAGCGGTACCCCGATTGGGCTCAGAAACCCAGCAGGACTAGAAATGGGAACATGAAGAATGTCAGCCCATAAGACCAGACCCCGTTGCCAGAGATCTCTAGCCATGTTGAAAACGTACATGCCCTTTCACGCTGAGGAGTTCCATGTGCCGGACTCTGGATCACAGATGCACTCACACACGCACTCACTTGCACTCACACACGCAGATGCACTCACACACGTGTGCACGGTAAGGTGCAAGGCTGTTCACCGCAGCATTGTTTGCTGGAGCAAAGGACTGGAGATGACCTTATGCCCATCGCCAGGAGGCTGCACGGGACATCTGCAGGAGGGAGCACCGTGTGGCTTTTTTTTTTTTTTCCCAAAAATTTTATTTATTTGACAGAGATCACAAGCAAGCAGAGAGGCAGGCAGAGAGAGGAGGAAGCAGGCTCCCTGCTGAGCAGGGAGCCCAATGCGGGGCTCAATCCCAGGACCCTGAGTTCATGACCTGAGCTGAAGGCAGAGGCTTTAACCCACTGAGCCACCCAGGCACCCCACTGTGTGACTTTTAAAATAAACACGGCAGTGCTGGGCGTGCTCTGAGATCTCCAAGATACATCATCAAGTAAAACACAGCAACAAGCTAAAAAAATGTGCATAAGATGCTAATAAGGGTATAAAGAAGATTCATATGTAGGATATCTCTTTACTAATACATGTAAAACGAGGAACAGGGCTGTCCCTCCAGAGAAAAGAACAAGGGCCTGGGGACAGCAGAGAAGGGGGAGGTTGGTTGCTACTCATCACCGTGCAGGATTTCAAACCTGTCATATATTTAAAACGATTTTTATTCAGGGGCGCCCGGGTGGCACAGTTGGTTAAGCGCCTGCTTCTTAGTTTTGGCTCATGTCCTGATCTCAGGGTCGTGAGATCAAGCCCAGCATCGGGCTCCACGCTTAGTGGACAGCCTGCTTGAGATTCTCTCTCCTTCTCCTTTAGCACCTCCCTCCTCAAAAAAAAGTTTTAATGCATAATAGACAAATAAACACACTTAAAAAGATAAAGGAGGTTATTATCAGTCACAATCAATACATGCACACACACACACACACACACACACACACATTTCCCTAGGAACAGTGATAACTGATACCCACATCCTACTGGCTTTTCAAAACTGATAGTTTATAGAGTGAGATCAGGAATTCTCAACATTGACATTTTGGACCGGCCACATCTGGCCGCGAAGCTGTCCCATGCTGAAGGATGTGTAGCAGCATCCCAGGCCTCTCCTCACTAGATTCCAGCAGCAAACATCCCCTCCCCATGTTACTACAAACCAAATGTCTGCAAATGTGGCCAAATGTCCCCTGGGGGCAAGCTGTCCAAATTAGATTATGGGGTCCCAATGAGCAAGAACTGTACCTTCCTTCCTTCTTTCTCTCTCCATACTTAATTACATGCAAAGAGTTCTTATGGAAAAATAATTACACGGGAACAAAAGTAATTTACAAGGCTTGTTTCAAATATTTACACACACACACACACACACACACACACACACAGAGTTTGGCACTAGGGTTGTCTGAACGCTGTAAACGTAGACCCAATCATTGGGTTTCAGCCAGTGAGGTGGTATTTGATTTTTGTAACCAGAAAAATGACCCATGTTCTCAGCAGAGAGATTTAGGGGAAACGTCTTCCCAACAGTCAGAGAATAGACTGGTCTTACCCAGAGCTCAGGAATATGGAATGGACAGTCTCCCCTAAGCTGTCTGTCCTTTGATAATTATTACCCGCGACCTTCCATTCCCTCTGTAATGCCAACCCATGTTGCACATGCCAACGGCCTGTCCCCTATGTCCCTGCTGCCTGAAGGCCAACCTGTGGTTGTCTGGTCTATCCTTTCGTCCTTGGCTGCAGATGGAAAGGCAGTGCTTCACGGGCTTGGCTGTGCTGAGCAGCAGATCTCCACTTCTGCAGAAACTCCAAGAATGACCTCAAGAAAGAAACTGTCAGCAGGGCCAAAGACAGGTCCTGAGCCCCAGTAAGCAGCACGCTCTCTGGCCCAACACTATTCCTGAAATGAACAGTACCAACTACCGTCTCCCGGCCACTTGCTATAGTCCAGGCATAGCACTAAGGACTCAAGGACATTACTTCACTGGAGCCTCAGAACAACCCAATGAAGTAGAGTTACTGATCACCATTTTACAGACGCACAAGCCAGACAAGAAGGTCTAATGGCAGGGTGCCTGGGTGGCTCCGTTGGTTAAGCGACTGCCTTCGGCTTGGGTCATGATCCCAGAGTCCTGGGATCAAGTCCCACATCAGACTCTCTGCTCCTTGGAGAGTCTGCTTCTCCCTCTGACTTTCTCCCCTCCCATGCTCTCTCTCACTGTCTCTCTCTCAAATAAATAAATGAAATCTTAAAAAAAAAAAAAAAAAAGAAGGTCTAATGGCTTGATCAAGATCACACCCTTGGCGGGGCGCCTGGGTGGCTCAGTGGGTTAAGGCCTCTGCTTTCAGCTCAGGTCATGATCCCATGGTCCTGGGATTGAGTCCCACATCGGGCTCTCTGCTCCTCGGAGAGCCTGCTTCTTCCTCTCTCTCCCTGCCTGCCTCTCTTGCCTACTTGTGATCTCTGTCTGTCAAACAAATGAATGAAATCTTTTAAAAAAAAAAAAAAAAAAAAAAAAGATCACACACTTGGGGCAGCTGGCTGGCTCCAGTCAGCAGAACACAGGACGCTCAGTCCCGGGGGTAAATTCAAGCCCCACGTTGAACGTCGAGATTACTTAAAAATAAAATTTAAAAAAAAAAAAAAGCTCCCACACTTAAGGACTGCCTAGTGCCTGGAAGGCAATAGGTTCTCATTAAGTGGGAGCTACTGTGATTACTAGTATTATTATTTTCTCATGAGTTTATGAATTACGTTGCCATACTCCCTCCTGTCTCAGAGGCTTTGCACATGCTGTGCCCTCCACCTATAGTGTTTCTCTACCAATCTTCACCTAGTTTTTATTGAAACTTCACTTAGTCAAGAAAGACTTCTCCGATCCCCGCAAAATAAGAGAGATCACCTTGACGCACATTCTCATCCACCTTATTCTTTTCACTGATAGTACTTAACATAATTGGAATTCTATTAGTATCTGTGTAATTATTTGCTCCTCTGTCTCTCCTATTAAATGGTAAGCTTCATGAGATAGGGACTGTGTTTGGCATACAGCAGGCATCAATTAAATATGAGATGGCAGGAAGCGGGAGGAGGATTTGGGACGAAAGAGCCAGGGGGAAGGAGCAAACAAATGACTGAACTTTAAACACAGAGTCTCACAAGATCAGGAGGTCCAATACCCTCCTCATTTCACAGATGAAGACGGTAAGATTCGTGGAGGTCAGAGTCAAGTCAGACAGGCTCCACTATTAGAACCTGATCAGTCACAGAAAACTGGTCCATTCCAGGAACAGGAGGACAGGAGCTTCCCGGCGACAGTGGGATGAGCCAACGGCAGGTGCCTAGCAGAAGCCCCCAACAGGTGAGAGCTGATACAGCAGGTGCTTGCTTAGGACTCTACCCAAAACAACGTGTGCATTTAAATTCACCTCAAGAACCTTTCCCAAAGCTTATAAAATCAGTCTGATTATCCCTTCACAAAATCTAAAAAAGAAAAAAAAATTCTTTCACACCTCAACGAGCAGTAGTCTTTAGATTCAAAATGCCCTTGCAAACCCACAGGAAATGCCGCTCTTGCGTATCACATCACAGCACGAAGTCCCCACTTCCTTCAGGGGGAAGAATGAAGCCATCTGGCAGGAGTTGCTCTCAGCTCTTTCCCGCCACCCCCTCCCTGCTCAGGGCTCTGCAGAGCTCCTCTCACGTGCCTCCCTCACTCCCCCCCCACCCCCGATCCATCCCACCCCAACAGAAGCACCAAGCTTTATCCTC
>PISX010020799.1:0-35017 GCA_004024625.1 Mellivora capensis | reverse complement strand
ATCGTATGGTTTCACTTATTTGCGGAGCATAACAAATAACATGGAGGACATGGGGAGATGGAGAAGGAGAAGGGAGTTGAGGGAAATTGTGGGGGAGATGAACCATGAGAGACTATGGACTCTGAAAAATAACCTGAGGGTTTTGAAGGGGTGGGGGGTGGGAGGTTGGGGGAGCCTGGTGGTGGGTATTATGGAGGGCACGCATTGCATGGAGCACTAGGTGTGGTGTAAAACTATGAATTCTGTTACGCTGAAAAGAAATAAATTAAAAAAAAATTTTAAAAAAAAGTAAAAAAAAAAAAAGATCCTCAAAGAATGGTATTTCTAGATCAAACTGAATTTCCTTGTCTCTCTTTTAATTCGTGAAAGATATAATGAATGTGTTTTTCATGTAAATCTGTACAAACATAATTTTCCATGTAATAAGCAAACTTCACAATGAGATAAATGCTATCTTGATTACTTACTTGATCTTAGTTCTAGACAAATTTGTCAAATTTCATTTCTTAAAAATACTAACAAAATAGTTAAGTTCTTAGTAAATTGTGTAGGATTTAAAGTATATTCTGGAATAAGTTAAAAGAAATTTAAATAAACACCCCACAACATTTGCTCATGAACATTGCCTTTACTTTAAATTCAAACTAGGAGTCATTCTCATGAAAGAATATTTACTACTTATTATTTCACTTATTTTTAAAAATGGAACTGAAAAGGTTTACATTGGGTCAGCACATGATTAAAAATATGGAATTATGTACACAAGTAGTGAAGCAACAGAAAGAGAAATTAAGAAAACAATTATATTTACATTGCACCAAAAATAATAAGATAACTAGGAATAATCCTAACCAAAGAGGTGAAAGACCTCTGAAAACTATAAAACATAAATGAAAGAAATTAGAGACAATACAACAAAAATGGAAAGACATTCCACACTCATGGTTTGGAAGAACAAATATTGTCAAAATGTCTATACTACCCAAAGCAATCTACACATTCATTACAATCCCTATCAAAATACCAACACCATTTTTCATAGAACTAGAACAAAATGTCTTGAAATCCACGTGGAACCGCATAAGCCCCTAAATAGCCAAAACAATCTTCAAAAAGAAGAGAAAGCTGGAGGCATAACAATTCCAGACATCAAGTTACATTACAAAGCTGTAATAATCAAAACAGTAGAGTACTGGCATTAAAAACAGACACATAGATCAATAGAATGGGATAGAAAACCCAGAAAATAAACCCACAACTGTATGGTTGATGAATCTTGGACAAAGTATGAGAGGATATCCAATGGGAAAAAAGACAATCTATCCAACAAATGGTGTTAGGAAAACTGGATAACAACAAACAAAGGAATGAAACTAAACCATTTTCTTATACCATACATAAAAGTAAATTCAAAATGGATTAAAGACCTAAATGTGACGCCTGAAGTCATAAAAACCTTAGTAGTGACTGATGGTAGTAACTTCTCAGATGTTAGCCTTAGATTTTTTTTTTTTCTAGCCAGGTCCCCCCCAAGGCAAGGGAAACAAAAGCAAGATAAACTATTAGAACCCATCAAAACAAAAAGCTTCTGCACAGTAAAAGAAACAACCAACAAAACTAAAAGGCAGCCTACAGAATGGGAGAAGATATTTGCAAATGACATATCTGATACATCTTATGAAGGGTTGGTATCCAAAATATATAAAGAACTTATAAAACTCAACACCCCAAAAATGTATAATCCAGTTAAAAATGGGAGGAAAACATGAACAGACATTGCTCTAAAAAAGACATGCAAATGGGCAACAGACACATGAAAAGATGCTCATTATCAGGAAAATACAAATCAAAACCACAATGAGGTATCACCTCATGCCTGTCAGAATGGCTAAAATCAACAATACAAGAAACAATAGGTGTTGGTGAAGATGTGGAGAAAAAGGAACCTAGTGCACTGTTGGTGGGAATGCAAGATGATGCAGCCATTCTGTAAAACAGTATTGAGGCTCCTTAAAAATTTAAAGATAGAACTATTCCTATGACCCAAAGATTTACCCAAACAATATAAAATTTTAATCCAAATGGATACATGCACCCTTATATTTATATCAGCATTATTAACAATAGCCAAGATACAGAAGCAGCCCAAGTGAGCCCAAGTGTCCATCCATTGATGAATGGATAAAGAAGAGGTGGTGTGTGTGTGTGTGTGTGTGTGTGTGTGTGAATATATATAGTCATAAGAAATAATGATATCTTGCCAGTTGCAATGAAATGGATATAGCTAGAAAGTATAATGCTAAGTGAAATAACTCAGTTAAAGAAAGACAAATACCATATGATTTCACTCATATGTGGAATTTAAGAGTACAGGGGGAAAAAAAGAGCTAGAGAGAGAGAGAGACAAACCAAGAAATAGACTCTTACTTATAGAGCACAAACTGATGGTTACCAGAGAGAAGGTGAGAGAAGGAATGGGTGAAATAGGTGATGAGGATTAAGGATCACATTTGTGATAAACACTGGGTGTTGTATGAAAGTGTCAAATTACTATATTGTACACCTGAAACTAATATAATACTGTATGTTAATTAATAGGAATTAAAATAAAAACTTAAAAAAATAATAAAGTTTGGGACGCCTGGGTGGCTCAGTTGGTTGGACGACTGCCTTCGGCTCAGGTCATGATCCCGGAGACCCGGGATCGAGTCCCGCATCAGGCTCCCAGCTCCACAGGGAGTCTGCTTCTCCCTCTGACCTTCTCCTCGCTCATGCTCTCTCACTGCCTCTCTCTCAAATAAATAAATAAAATCTTTTAAAAAAATAATAAAGTTCTACTTCACAAAAAGTGAGGAAAGAACAAGAACAAATAATTTTCAGGGAGAAAAAAACATATGAATGATAATCATATGAAAATATGTTCAATTTAATAGTGATCAAAGAACTATACACTGAAATGAAATACCAATTTTTGATTGCCAAAGCTGTAAAGACTTAAATGAGTTATTCATTTTTGTAATGGGTGAAGTGAGTAAAATGGACGCAAAAAATGTTGTGGGAAGTATAAAGTGAAGCATGTTATAAAGCTGCTAAAAAATAGGGTGACATTTAAAAAAAATAAGAATATGGAATTACGATGTTGCTTTCTATCTCACAGAAGCTGGACTTTTTAGTTCAAATGTGAATGAAATAAACATCATAATTGGTTATGTGAGATACACAGAATTATGGAACAAAAGTACATTATTTCATAATTTTGTTTTTGTTGTGTTCTTTGTCAAGGTGAAAATATAGGATACTTCATTGATTTGCTTATTATGTTCCTGCCTGCCATTTATTTTTCCATAATAAATGTTTTATATGGAAGAAATTTATTCAGTTTGGCTTTTTAATCATTGTACTTCATTTTAATTACAATTATATCTTTCAATCATTTTATTGTATTTTCAGGGTTTCTTTTTGTTTAGTACCCTCTGTTTTTGGTTACACCACTTCCAAGAATGAAGAGATAGATCAGAGGAAGAGTGGTAGGCAGCAAAGCAAAGTTTATTGATCCATACTACAAAGCTCTGGAAAAAGGAGGGGACCCCAGAGAGTTGCCACTGGAATTTCTAAGTCTAGGGTTTTTTATGATAATGTTGGTTTTAATCTGATTAACCCTCCAGTTACCTGTCATCCAATCAGGTTTTGTCCACGTGTTCATCTACCTATCAAGGAGTTCTTCAGTGGGAAAGGGGGAAAGCTCCTTCCAAAGTAGTTTAAAATCCTTTAAAGGGTGATTTCCTCTTAGGGTGGGGAGGGCTCTTGTCCCTGACTGCCTTTCTTCTGACTATCCTTCATTATTATTTTTATCACTTTGCAAGAATAATATTATGGCCATTAGAAATGAGAATGTTTTAACATGAATTAAAACACATTTACCCCGATTATAGCATCTATGCAGTTGATCCACTTTAAGGAAGCTCAAAAGAAGCATCAACTATTTTTTATTTAACAATTTGTATTTTATGAATATTATCACTGAAGTTGGGATAGAGAACCCAGAAGGAACCCTGAAAGAAAAAATTATTTGGGTTTTTGTTTGTTTTTCCCCTTTACTTCTTTCCCTGCTTTAATCTTGCTAGGACCCACGCCCTTGCCCTACACAAACCTTAATGCACGTCCTCCTTGTAAGGGATCAAGAGATAACGCTATCTTTGGAGTCTTCCAGCACAATAGATGGTATCTAAAGAATGATCAGGCAGAGCCACCATATGCCTATTCCAGGCCACTGGCTCTATATATCTTGACATCAAGACCCCTGGCTTCAGGGAATAAATGACCTGTGAGGGACACCTGAACCCTCTCCTAGTTCTAAACAGTTCCTGGATGCCTGAAAGGACCCGTACACCAGACCACAACTGCCAATAAAAACCCCAGATCCCAAGCAAAAATGAGACTCCTCCTTTTCCCTTCCAAGCCTCCTAGATGCTCCTAGATGCTCATTCTGTATCTCTCTACGTATCTTCAGTAAAACTCTTTCACCTGCAGGCTTGTGTTTGATTTCTATCCTGCAAGAAGCCAAGGGCTGGTTCTGTAGGACCCTTTCTGGGTCCTTGGACCTAGCCTGCCTGCATCAAAGTGGTTATTATAGTTGTTATCAAGTAACATTCTACACAAAGCCACAATATACCCAACATGAAACCTTTCCGATTTTTGACTGACCTACAGAATAAAATGTGTGTATCACTATGTGTACATTTCATTAATTTTATTGTCCAAATAATAAAGGATTTCCCAGTTTGAAGTGCATCCACAACCATATTATGTCTTAGAAAGGTTTAGATACAGACTAGCCAATGATTGAATGTATAAAAAACACATAATCACTGCCATATTCAACACATAGTAAAACGATTGTTATTTTAGAACTACCTTTTCAGTACTTTCTTCACTCTTGAGTTTAAATTCCCAGAATTAAATGTTTACACATGTCTAATAGCAGGGATATGCCTTTTGATATAATGGATAAAATGAATAGTTATTATAGTCCTAAAGAATTACACTGTTTGTGAAATTTCTATCCTAGGAAAATGTGCTATTTACTTTATATAAATAGGCATTTTTAAAAGTACTAGGAATCTCTTTTTCTTACATGCTAGAATAATTTCTAGCAAGTCCCAGAGACTAAATGGATAACTCTATCTTGGCCCTTATGTACTTTTTTCCCCATGACCTTCAGAGACCTCTTTGATTATTAACATAACATTTTCTCACCTCTCAGGTCTCCATTTATGCTTCAACGGCCTCATTTACATTTGGCTTACTCACTCAGCAATACTGCAGAGCTTCTTAGAAGGAAATAAGCTATCTTTGGACAGGAAATGTAACCAATAGCTCTAGATTTACATTTTTTAAAATGTCTCTATTTTCATTCCTATCAACATTTTCTGGGACTTGGCTCTTTCCTTTTATTTATTGTTTATGCCAGCCCACATTTCTCCAATTTTTATTCTTTTTTCTGTTTTTCTAAATAGGAGTAGGTGCAATCTATTTGATCCTGTTTCCTTTCTTTAAAGTCCTTTGTTCCACCCAAACAATATTTATCCATAGATACCCTATCATCAGAAATGTTTTGTAAACATCTGAGTAAGGCTGTATATCAGATTGGTTTATCAAGGCACCAGAGTATAATATAACTGAATACTAATTTTGCATCGGAAAGATCATGCAATTTGTTTACTTGGTTTTGCAAACACTTGAGGGTGCTATGGACAGTTAGAGCACTGATGTTCAAATCATTTCAATAACTTCAGACTGCCTCCTGGCAGTCATTTTATGTTTTGTTCCTCACAGAAGTTTTGATTAGATAGATCAAAGTTGGTTCTCAAATCATAAGGAAAAAATGAAAAAGTCAGCATGAATTTTTACACAAATCAGGGCAGAATGGTTCAGATTAGAAGGGGCAAAAAGAACTAAAAGATGCAGCTTAGATTGTGAAATAATTTTAATGTAATTGAATTGAGATATGCAAATATACTTTAAAAACTGTCTGATGTAAGTGCGTCTAAAAGCAGATCCTGAATCACAGCGGGGTCCTTAACATAATAGAGAAGTCAATGAGAAAAATAATTATAACTGTAAATCCATAATTTATAGTGGGTCTAAAGTAGTATTTCTTTTATGTAAACAAGACTGAACTGCTTTTTAAGCTGGTGGGCAATAGCTTACAGAAAGCTCATTAAGCTGTTTCATTTTTTCTGTGTCCCTGCATCAATTGGATGACAATTTAATTATAAATACGATGACTTATGAAACCAATGGATACATATTAAAATTTGTGAAGGCTGAGAAAAATCAAGGCCATCCCACCTCAGGTTTAGTCTTAGCATAAGCACAGCCATCTCAAACCCCTGTGCCCAAGGGCTGAACTTTCCTTACTTTACTTTAGTTCCAGGAAGCCCCACCCTACTTTAGTTTTAAAGACCCCCACCCTGCTTTAGTAACAGGAACCCATAAATACCCCTGCCTTAACTAAGCTTGGGGTCCAAGTCCCTACTCCACTGCTGTCTGGTATACTTGGGCCCAAGCTTAAGCTTGCCGAATAAACCCTCTTGTGAATGCATTGGTGGTGTCTCGGACGCGAAAACTCGGGCATAACAAAATTAAGTTTGTGTCTTTTAAAGTATAATTTGTATAACCCATTGGATAGATGGTGATGATGTTCTACCTATGGAAAATTCAAGTAAAGATTGTATTTTATAAGCTAGAAAGTAAAAAAGTATAGGATAATAAGGAAGTTACTGTTTTGCCTGTTATGATTATTCAATTGAACCCTATTCTCTATAGCTTTCTTTTACAAGTGGTTGCTAAGCAACAGTGAATTGAATTCTGATGATCAAATAGTTTTATAAATACTTGCAGGGGAATTTCATAGTGATTTTGAATACCACAAATAAAAAGGTAACATAAGGTGTTTTAAAAATAAGTAAGTGTTGAATTCTGATAGAACACATAATCCAAATCTTGTACAATTTCAGCCTTTGAGAGATTAAGGCATATGATCTTTTGATATAAAATGAATTTCATTTAGAAGATCTATTTTGCATATTCTTGAACATTTCAGTTGTCATGACTAAAATATGCAGGTGAAATGTATAAATAATAAAACCGGAGACATTAAAAACCCAAGCCTTCCTATTTGTCTAGTGACAGAAAATATAAACCCCTATTGAGGCAAAATTTTAGCCTGGTCTGTAAAATTGCAGAAAAGCAATTTGAGTACTTTTTAAAAGGAAGTTTTAGTTATTTAGTCATCATCATCTAATAAAGTATTTGAAGTTTCCTTTATATTTAGCTGATTACTGCATATTTATAATTTACTTATGAACTCTAATTGATTCAAGACTGAGTTGCACTGCTTACTTTTTTTCTTATAGTTGATTTGATTTGATTTATTTTGTTTTACCTCATTTAAAATAATAAAGGATAGAGACACAATGAAATTATGCCTGGGGATATATTTGTTTAGAAACAAAAACTTAATCTGTATATTTAGATGGTGGTAATCCTAAAACATTCTGACTCAAAATGTGTTTGTTTTGCAAGTGGACCCAGTCACTACTATCTTTCAATTAATTCTTAAAAACAAGTGGAGCTCTAGCAAGAAAATGTACCACGAAAAGCAAGAATTTGTAGTATTTTTTTTAAATTCATAGTATTTTTAAGAGATATTAAAAAAAATACAGCCCAGGAAAAGATACATGTAAAATAATCAGTACACATGTTATCTTCTCCCCTTTCATCAAGAAATACAATAGGCAGATTATAGTCTTGGTTACATCTTATGCAAATAATAAAATAAAGGGGAAGAGAGGGTGTAACCAAACCAAGATGAGTTCACTCCTTCTCAAGTCTGAAACTGTACTAGGTGTGTTGTCACATAAAGAAAACTTTTATTTCCAGCAAAAAAAGATCACAGGGAATGACTTCCAAAGCCATGACTCCAGGAGAGAGGGTGAATAGATTCCTTTTGTTTAAGATAGGAGACTATCTAGATGGGAAAACTTGTCATCCAAGTAGAGGTAGGCAAAATGTTGCTCCATGTGCTTTAAGGAAACATGCCTATAAATGCATTATATATTATGTAGATTAGGCTTAGGGTCCTCCTTGGATGGATATTTTAATATTATAATGAGGTAAAGGTAGTTATAGGTCACTCCACAGGTCATTCCATGGTCCATCTGTGCAGACATGAGTCAGGTATATCTCCAATGGTCTGGGTGGTCTGGCTTGGTGGGAGATATTTCAGAGTAGTTGCCATTACGTGAAGTGGGGGAGATGGTTTTAGATTTCATTTGTCTGATTATCATATGATCTATCTGATATGAGGAATTTGAGAGGCAGAGAGGGATTTGTGAGGGAAGGGAGGGAAAATGAAATGATGGAATGGGAAGGGAGACAAACCATAAAAGACTCAATCTCAGAAAACAAACTGAGGGTTGCTGGAGTGGTTGTGGAGGCGGGATAGGATGCCTGGATGATGGATATGGGTGGGAAGGTTTGTACTAGGGTGAGTGTTGTGAATTGTGTAAGACTGATGATTCACAGACCTGTACCCCTGAAACAAATACTACATTATATGTTAACTAAGAAAAAAAAAAAAGATTTCATTTGTCTGAGTTAAGAGGAAAGCAGGAAAGAAGAGCTTAGGGGAAAATGTAAAACAAAAGTTAGTGAGTACAAGCCTGGGGGCAGTAAAGTGTCTTAAGGTCTAGCTGGGTGAGTTTTAGAAAGAAAAAAAAAGAAAGTTTAAGAAAGAAGGTAATGAGCCCATGGAATATTCTCCAAGATAAACCATGTTAGGCCACAAAACAAATCTTAATAAGTTAAAAAAAAAATCATGTAAAATATATTTTCTGATAACAGTTGAATGGAACTAGAAATTAATAGCAGAAGAAAAATTGGAAAATTCACAAATATGTAGAAATAACATACTCTTAAACAACTAATAGGTCAAAGAAGAAAGCATGAGGGAAATTAGAAAATACCTTGAGACAAAAGAAAATGAAAACTTGACATACAAAATCATGGGATGCAGTGAAAACAATGCTAACACGGAAAATTATACCTATAAATATTTTCATTAAGAAAGAAGAAAAATCAACAATCAAATTTCATACCTTAAGGAAATACACAATGTACAAAAAAGTAACAAACAAACAAACAATAAGAAAACCCAGTCTACCAAAAGAAGGAAATAATGAAGATTAGTACAGAGGTAGAGAACAGAAGAACAGTAGAGAAAATCAATGAAACCAAGATCTCATTTCTTGAAAAGGTCAACAAAATTGGCAAAATTTTTCACTATGAAAAAAAAAAAGGGAGAAGACAAAAATAACCGAAATAGAATTAAAAGTGGGAATATTATTACTGATTTTGCAGAAATAAGAACAATTAAAAAAAAGTACTATGAATAGTTCTATGCCAGCAAGTTGGATAACCTAGATGAAGTGATCAAATTTCTAGAATAAAACAAACTACAAAAACTATGTCATGAAGAAATAGAAAAATCTGAATAGACTATAAAGGAAATTGGATCAATAATCAAAAACTTCCCAACAAAAAAAAGTCAGGGACTAGATAGCTTCACTGGTGAATTCTACTAAATATTTAAAGAATAATTAACACCAATCCTTCTCAAACTACTTTTAAAAACTTGGGAAAAAGGGGGGGAGGGGACACTTACTAATTCATTCTATGAGGCCAGTATTATCGTAATACGAAAGGCAGACAAAGATACTACAAAAAAGTAAAATTAAAACCAATTATGGCTGATGAATAGAGATGCAAAAATATTCAACAAAATATTAGCAAACCAAATTCAACAGCAAATTAAAATGATTATATACCATGACCAAGTGGATTCATCCTATAACTCAAAGCTGGTTCAACACAATAAAATCAATACAATATACTGCATTAACATAAAAAAAGAGGGAGGGGAAACCCACATGATCATGTCAATCAATGTTGAATAAACAATTTACAAAACTCCATACCCTTTTGTGATAAAAACATACAAGAAAATGAAACAGAAGGAACTACCTTAACATAATATAGGCCACAAATGAAATATCCACAACTAACATCACACTTAATGGTGAAAAACTGAAAGTTTTTCATTTAAGATCCTGATTAAGACAGCAATGCCTGATTTTGCCACTTCTATTTATAGTACTAAATAACCTACCCAGAGCAAATAGGCAAGAAAGAGAAATAAGACATCCAAGTTTAAAATAAAGAAATAAAAGTATCTCTATTTACAGATAACATGATCTTATATGTAGAAAACCCAAAACCATTAGAACTAATAATCAAATTCAACAAAGTGACACGATATTTTCAAGACACAAAAATCAGTTATTTCTGTGCACTAACAATGAACAATTGGAAAATAAATTAAGAAAAAATTTTCATTTATTTTACAGCATCAAAAAGAATAAAATATTTAGAAATAAACAACCAAGGATGTAAAAATAAAAGTGCACTGAAAAATACAAAATACTGCTCAAGGAAATTAAAGACACCAATTAAGGAAAGACGCCCTATGTTCATGGATTGGAAGACTTTATATTGTTAAGTTCAATAACAATAATCAACACTGCCCAAAGAAATATACAGATTCCATGTAATCCCTATCAATACTCCAAAGGATTTCTGCCAAAAAAGAAAATCCATCCTAAAATTCATATGGAATTGCAAGGAATCACAAATAGCCAAACCAACCCCCCCCCCCAAAAAAAGGGACGTCTTATAGTTCCTGTTTTTAAAACTTGCTGTAACACTACTGTAATTAAAACAGTATAAAGTATGGCTTAAAGAAAGACATATAGATGGATGTAGAATAGAGAGGAGTAGAATAGAGAGGAGTAGAATAGAGAGCCCAGAAATAAACCTTTATATATATCATCACTCCTGTTTGCAAAGAATACTGGAAAAATTATTTGTTTTATTCTAACTGAACATGTGCTTACCTGAAAATTCTGTTATTATGGGGGAAAAAAAGGCATAGATAACAGTTTCTACCACGTAGAGGTAACAGAGATAGAAACAGAATGGGGGAAAGACCTATAGAGGAATCTAAATAGCTTCAGAAATAGTCTTACTCTTGCTGACAAAAGGCTCTGCACAATCTGGCTTCTGAATTTCTTTTCAACTTCTCCCTCATGTTCATTTTTATCCAGCCATACTGGCATTCTTTATATTCTTTAAAGGCGATGGAGCCCTTTTTTTCCTATGAGCCTGCACATACATGCATAATGCTTGGCATGGTCTTTTCTAGTTCTTTTCAGCCTGGCTTGTAGCCATCCCTCAAATTTCATTTCTTCTGCTCCTACGAGGTAGCTTCTTATTTTCATTATATCCTTTAGATGGAGTTCCCAGATTTAGCAAATAAAAATATCTGATAACATGTTAATTGGAATTTCAGATAAAAAATACATATATCATTTTTTAGTATAAGTATGTACCATACAATATCTGAATCACATTTATACAAAAAAAAATCAGAAAAACAAAAATCTATTCATTGTTTATCTCAAATTTGGATATTATTGGGTGTCCTGGAATTTTATCTGATAACCTAATTATTAGAGGACTTTTAAAAATCTATAATTACATTGTTTATTTATACAACTATTTATGTATTATATTATCAATGTACTATCTATCTCTCCTAATAAAACAAATTCCCTGAGAGCTTGATAACTACAGTATCTGCTGGGCCAAACACAAGATAAACTTAGTAATTATTTTTTTGAATGAATAAAATAAGGCTGTACCTATCAACACTATTATTTAACACTATTCAACAAGTTTTACTCAATACCATAGACAAAATAAGAAAAGATAAATAAAAAATACAGAATTTACATATATATGTGTGTATATATATATATATCCTCTAAGAAAAAAAATGCCACTGAAGATGACTTGACTTAGAAAAAAAACAAGGGATTCAAAAATGTTGAATTAAAAAATTCAACAGTATCATTTACACTGATCACTAGCAAAGGGATAATTAACATTTATCAGCTATATTTTGATTTACATTTGATTTAATTCAACTTTTCTCCTCCTCCAAATTACATGACATTCATGTCAAATGCATTCAAATAGTTCTATTTAATATTTCATGTATAAAATAATCACATTTTTTCCTCAAAACCTTTTCTCTGCTGCTGTTTCTATCCAGTATTTCCTGTAGAAAAATAATTCAAACTATTGCTACAAAATTTTGGTGAGAATTATTTTGAGATAGGTTAATTGCTGTTTTACTTAACAAAGGTCATTTAAATATAATAAGTGACTAGTCTAAACAGAACAATAGCAATGTGCATGGACTAAATAAAGAAAAACATTTCTCTTATCAGGCTGTGAAGGTAACTAGCACATCACATTGTGCTTCAAATTATATAAACGTAAGTAAAAAATGTTCAATGTTATTAACTTTTTATCTTAGCAAATTTTTATCTTTCCTATTAATTTTATTTCCATTTTATTATAACTATAAATAAAACCCAGCTCAATAGAAAGCTATAGCATGGCCATGCTTTGGAAGAAATTTACTAAAGAGGTGTGCATTTATCTCCTTTTTAAAATTTTTTTAATTTTTATTTATTTGGCAGAGTGAGAGAGTATAAGTAGGGGGAGCAGCAGAGGGAAAGGGAGAAGCAGACTCCCCGCTGAGCAGGGAGGCAGATGTGAGCTTGATCCCAGAACCCTGGGATCAAGACCTGAGCTGAAGACAGATGCTTAACTGACTGAGCCACACAGGTACCCCAAGATACACATTTATCTTAACTTTGTGCAATAATTTAGTATGATTTTCCTGAAACTCCAAATCGGTATTTATTAAACTCAAACAAATATCTCAAAACCCATTTGGAACAACAAACAAGTGACAATTATAAAGCGATTTAAGCAGTGGAATAATTAGAGAACTGGCACAAATAATCGTAAAGCTCTAATAATTGTGACATGCTACAAGTACAGAATAGATAGGTCAATGGGAAAAAATAGTAATCTCAGAAAACAATGCTAGCAATTATATGCAACAAAAAGATGTTTATTATCTATGACATTT
Source organism: Mellivora capensis (assembly GCA_004024625.1). Lineage (NCBI taxonomy): Eukaryota > Metazoa > Chordata > Mammalia > Carnivora > Mustelidae > Mellivora > Mellivora capensis. Next base: position 21,891 of record PISX010020799.1, on the reverse strand, counting down.
TTTTAGAAGGAAATTTGTGAGAGCAAGTGCTTATTTATATTTTTTACTAGGTCCTACATGCTTTTCTTTACAAATAGAGAAGGAAGATTGAGTGTCCAGAAACTATCTTTAGACAGGTGAATGATATTCTGAAAATAAGCATAAAGGTGCATGTTGAGGGTGAAGAGCAGAGAATGATGGGAAACTATCAGAGAGAAATTTCAGCATTCACATGGAGTGAAAACATTTAGAGAATTGGAGAACTGAATAAATAGGATGTTTAATGAGACTGTGTGAGAAAAATCTCCTTAAGGAGATTTAAAATAAAGCTCTATATTGCTCAGTAAGGTTGCTGGTTTTAATTGTGGTATCCTGGAAAAGAGATTGAGTCATGAGGGGTCCAAGGTTTATTTTATATCATATGTATTTAAAATTTCATTATTAAAAAAGGGTGATTTAAAAGGAAATTAAATACAGAACATAGAGCTACAAAACCAGAAGTAAATATAAGTGAACACTTAAAAGTTCTAACATAAAGAAAACTTTTCTAAGCATCAAAAGAATATAAGGTGAAGATGGTGACTGACAAATGTGACTAGCTACAAATTTTAAATTATGGTATTGAAAAACATGAATATCAAAAACCAAGGACAAATAACAAATGGAGGAACGTACTTTAGACATGTCATTCTAACATTAAATAAATAATTATGAGTTAATCTATAAAATAATGAGCAAAACACTATATTACCATATAAAAAATGGCCAGAGAAATAATAAGCATTTTATAAAAGAAAAAAAATACATAGACATACAAATCAATGGAACAGAAGAATGAACCCAGAAATAAGCCTATGCATATATGGGCAATTAGTTTATGACAAAGAATCCAAGTATATACAATGACAAAGTACAGTTTCTTCCATTAATGATGTTGGAAAAACTGGATAGCCACATGCTAAAGAATGAAATTGTTCTACTGTCTTACACTATCTGCAAAAATTAAGCCAAAATGGATTAAAGACTTAAATAAAAGACTTAAAACCACATAACTCCTAGAAGAACACATAGGCTGTATGGTCCCTGACATCAGTCTTGGAGATGATTTTTTGTATCTGACTCTAAAAACAAAGGCAACAAAAGCAAAAATAAGCAAGTGGGACTACTTCAAACTAGAAAGTTTCTTTTTTTTAAAAAAATATTTTATTTATTTATTTATTGGACAGACAGAGATCACAAGGAGGCAGAGAGGCAGGCAGAGAGAGGAGGAGGAAGCAGGCTCCCTGCAGAGCAGAGAGCCCGATGCGGGGCTCAATCCCAGGACCCTGAGATCATGACCTGAGCTGAAGGCAGAGGCTTAACCCACTGAGCCACCCAGGCACCCCCAAACTAGAAAGTTTCTACACAGCAAAGGAAGTTATCAACAAAATAAAAAGGCAATCGACTAAATGGGAAAACATATTTGCAAATCATATAAGCAGTTAATACCCAAAATATGTAAATATCTCATACAACACAATAGTCAAAAAAAGATGAAAATTCAGATTAAAAAATGGTCATTGTGGAGGGCACGCATTGCATGGAGCACTGGGTGTGATGTAAAACTATGTATGAATTCTGTTACGCTGAAAAGAAATAAAAAAAAATAAATTAAAAAAAATTTAAAAAATGGATTACAATAAAAAAAAAGAAAAAAAATGGTCAGAATATCCAAATAAATATTTCTCCCAAGAAGACAAGCAAATGGCCAACAAATACATTAAAAAAAATCCTCAACTAATCATTAGGGAAATGAAAAATCAAAACTATGAGATACCATGTTACACCTATTAGAAAGGTTATAATTTTAAAAAATGAGAGACAAGTAGTGCTGGAGAAGATGTGGCAAAAGAACCTTTATACACTGTTGGTGGGAATATAAATTAGTCTGTCTAACCACTATAGAAAACAATATGGGTGTTCCTGAAAAAATTTTAAATAGATCTGCCATATGATCCAGTTATTTCACTGGTGGGAATATACACAGAGAAAATGAAAACAGGATTTCAATGAGAAACATACATACCCACCCGTGTTATAGCATTACTCAAAATAGACAAGATTAGAAACAACCTTAGTGTTCACTGGTAGAAAATGAATGAAGATAAATATATAATGGAATACTATTTAGTTGTAAAAAAGAATGATATCTTGCCATTTTCAACAACATAGATGGAATTTCAGAGAGTTATGTTAAATGAAATAAGCAGACAAAGACAAATACTGTATGATCTTACTTACATGTGGAATCTAAACCAAACCAAGCCAAAGAAAATTAAGGTCATATGTAACCAGGACAGACTGGAGGTTGTCAGAGGTTGGGGATGGAGGGTGGGATGGGTGAAATGGTTGAAAAGGGTCAAAAGGCACAAACTTCAGTTGTAACATAAATAAGTCATAGGGATGTAATATACAACATGATGACTATAGTTAATAATACTGCATTGCATATTTCAAAGCTGTTAAGAGAGCAAATATTAAAAGTCCTTATCATAAGAAAAAGTTAAAAATATGTATGGGAATGTATATAAATTAGAATTATTGTGGTGATCATTTTATAAGATGTATAAATATCAAATCATTATGTTACATACCTAAAATAAATGTGTGAATTATAAATCAATAGAAAAAAGTATATAAATAGCCATTATATGAATAAAAGGAAAATAGCCTTTTAGTAACCAAGACATGCCAGTTATAAAAATGAAATGAATGTAATAAAAAATAAAAATTAAAAAGATAAAAAATTAATAACTTTGAGTATTATATTTTGGCATTTATATAGGTTGAAATAGGATGCTATCAAAATGTTATGTTCATGGCTGGATGAGAATAATGTTGTGGCCTCATGAGAGAAACTGCTCCTGCATTTTGGACATATTCATCATATTGCCCTTAAAATGGCAGTACCAATTTTTATTGTATCCACAAGCACAAGAAACTGTTAGGATGACATATATTTCTTGTATCTAGTGAGTAAACATCTATAAAGTTGTCCTCTGGAAATAGATATATGAGTAGAAATTTATATGCATAGTAGTATCCATCAGTAATGCCATTGGTGTTATACACTTATAAAATTTTATTATAATAAAAATATTCAGATAATCTACACACTCTAGAAAAAGTAAATCGTAATTTGTTATATGTGTAGGACTAAAGTGATCATGCCTATCAAGCCAAAACTAGAGTTTCTGTCAATAGCTGTCATTTTCTCCTCTACCTAAGCAGGAAAATCCATCTTAAGAGGCCACACTGGGAACACACACTATACTATCTCTTCTACCAGTGCCGTTTACCTCTAATCTAGCATATGCTTTTTAAATACAATTGTTTACCTAAATGACTCACTTTTCCTCAAAACAGTATTTTTTCCAGCTCCTTCAAACTGCTGTGTCTCTAAACATTGGGATTCAGCCAAATGGGAGTTGAACTTTGTATAACTAAAAGCTCTCTTATGATAGTTTTATCTCAAAGAAATTGTCTATATCCAACACTAAATTAGATTTGTACTCCACAAAACATGAAAATGCTGGAAACTTTAGTATTGCCATTTCCTCCCACTTCTACTATGTTTATTGATATCTCAGAACACTGGGAACTAATATATGTTAAAAAAAAAAAAATATATATATATGCCCAGATTTAAGTACTGTGTATCTCCTACTCTCAAATAATCTAATAGAGTAAAAGGGGCTTCTTGTTCCTGGGATTGGTATATAAGCATACCCTTAAGGATATCTCCTCAGTTAACACTTCCCCAGGTGAAAACTTCTTTATTTCTGGTAATCACGATCATTCTCAAATCTTGCCAGGGTAGAGATAGTCACACCCAATAGTGTTAAGAGTGGGAGTTGACCACACCAGAAAGACCAACCATATGATTTGGTGAAGGCTTTGGGCCAAGTGATACAAGCCCAACCTCCAGGAGATTGCTGGAGACTGAGTTCAATTACATAGGTAATAAATCAATCATGCATATGTAATGAGATCTGAGTAAAAACTCTGGATATCTTGGTTTACAGGAGATTCCCGGATTGACAATATTCCATGTGTATTGTCACTTTTCAATGGTAGGAAAATAATGCATCCTGGGGACAATGGAAACTTTCATTTGCAACCCTCTCCAACTCTTCCCTATGTGTGTCTTTCCATAATTTTAATATGTATTTTCCCTGGAATACATGTAAATATGAGTATTAAAAGACTCAGTACAATTTTCAGTGAGTTGAGTTTTCTAAGACTCAACTACAAAATGATTTCTAGAAAATTTTTGAAACTGAGGGTGGTTTTGAGAAACAAAGTTGAAGTTGGTGTCAAAATTTAGGGTGATCTTGTGTAGACTCTTCCATCTAACTTTATAGTTGGACCCTTACTCCTCACAGTTGGGGTCAGTAGTCTTGGGCAGAGCTTGTCCTCTAGATAGTTGTGCCCTTTAACTTTATAGTTTGGTTAACTATAGGGAAGGGCCCTTTATTGCAATTTAGTCCTGGGTTCTACAGATATGGGGAGGAGGCCTGGAGCTTCAAACTGAAGCATAAGAAAGGCTTAAGAAGAGACATTTCCATTGGGCTGAAATATTACATAAGATGTTCAAGAAACTGACTAATGGCCATTGGACTGGATTACGCTGAATTAGAAGGAGAGCGATGCAGGAGGTTTCATAAAGTCTGTCTTCCCTAATTCATATGTGAATAGTCTTTGTGATTGCTACGTGAGAGGGGTTGTGTGTACGAGAGAAGATGTGGCTAATATCACCAAATATGTAAATATATAGTATATATAATATATGTGGTATAGATAGGTATATAGGACTTGCTGAAGAAGAGGTGGGACAGAGGTAATAACTAAAGATAAACTCTAAGTTTTGCCTTAAATCACTAAATCTATTCAAATAAAAAATAAAAATTTTTGTCCAAATTTCAAGTTGAGATAAGTGTATCCTCCACATACCATTGCTCCACTACCAGAGCTGAAGGGCATCTTGTAGCCATACCAAAAAATCCCCTCACTTTGGAAGGTAAGAACGACTTCATGTTCTGGAAAAATGGAGGGTATTGAGTATTCGCCTGCAGAACATCTGGTATCATTATAGGCCGAGCCTTGTTTCAGTGAACACAGGTGCTCACCCATACATATGAACAATCATGATGAATGCATCCTGTCAGAGTTGTCTGTAAGTTTTTCCTCCACGACTACTCCATCAGAAAGATATTCCTAGATGAGAAGAATCTGTTATACATGAAGCATATAAAAGTTTGTCTTTAAGCAAATACAGCACTTCTAAGTGAATGAATTCCAACTATTTATTTATTTATTGCCATAGGCAACTGAACTTTTACTTTCAGGTAAAGAAAGGTGTCTTCAGGTATTTATAGTTTTTCATTCACTGAGTTTCAAACAACCAAAACTGCAGTGTACTACAAATATCAGAGAGCAACAAAGCTATTCTCAGGTAAATCTTTTGTCTAGAGAATATTATTGCCATTGAACCACAATGGCAGAGACTAGCTTTGCATTCAGCAGATGGACAACCCTACATAGCATGGCTGTGTAGTCACCTGCTAGGATTTCTAGATGGTTTTTAATTCATTCATTCTATATATTTATTCATTTATATGAATCAGGCACTATTCTAGACTCAGGATATATATAACAGAGGGAAAATATCCTTTATCTCTAGGGGCTTACAAACTAGTGGGGAAGGCAGATGAAAGAGAGTGAGAAAGAGAGACAGAGAAGGATAAAGAGAATGAGAGGAAAGAGGAAGAGAAAACAAGGGAAGAGGAAAGAAGGAGAGGGAGAAAAAAATGTAGTTAGTGATAAGGAAAGAATGTCAAGAAAGAGCAGTAGAAGTGTTGGGGTGGGGATAAAAGTTCAGAGAAGATGGGCTCAGAGAGTTCTTTATTTTCACTCTACTTTTCTTCTGGCCCTTTATCTGGATAGGCAGATATCCTCTGGGAGACAGCTAGGGTGGCTTGACAATGTCTCAAAAGAGCCTTCCCATGGAAATGGAATGAAGTAAAATTAATCAATAGTTTTGAGGCTTGTTGAAACAAAGATTAATGATGGGAAAGAGGACAGTATTAAGTGGAGATTTATGGTTGTGGACAGGTGGTCACGTTGTAAGGAAATGCAGTTGACATCATTGGAAAATGAAAGTAAAACAGGGCAAAACCTCTGAAAACTTGAAACTACAAGGAATCACTATTTATTTGTAATACAAATAGGATTTCAAAAGATTCTTTCCCTGTCTGCTTTTTAGTCTCCATTGTTAGTGCTGAGCATCAGAACCTGAAGGGTAGTGAGAGCAGAGATGACTTTGGTAAGCTGGAGGGATGGGTCTGTTTCTGTACAGACTTTGGACTGATGACACAACACATTTATTACTTGGGGAGATGGGCAGAGAGTGTGTCAGCCCAGATGGAAGACAAAAATACAAAGTTAGTTAGCATAGAAGAATATACTCCATTAGAAATCAAGGTATTGGAATACAAGAAGGCAGGGTTTGGTAATTTTGCAAGTGAGCTTTGAGGCAAAATACAACCTTACACACACACACACACATGCACGCACACCTGCTGTGCTGCTGTAAGAACCAATTGGACCCAGGAATTTCTTTGACCAAGTCCTTTCTTTTGACAGATAAGAATCTGTAATCTGGCCATCTGGCCATCCAAAAAGATAATTCTCTAGATAAGGGGTCTCTTAACATTTATATGAAGAAATAGTCAATCAAGTGCTGATAATGTACTCCTTTCTGTGCACTAGCTATGCTCCAACTAGCTGTATAATAACTTGAATGTCTTTTGTGTCTTCTTTAACGAAAAATTAGGGAAAACCTATGAGCTTCAGAGCACCAAATCGTTTTCACCTCAAGGCATTTACTTGAAACACTATTTCCACTCACTTTCTCAGTACCTCTCAATGTCACCATCTCAAGCTGATCTTTACTGATAACTATATGAAAGATACCCTACTGTCATTTGCTATCTCTTTACCCTGCTGCTCCTTCCTCCCACTACCACACCCAGCAGTGTGATAATATATTTATGTGTTTAGTTTCTACCTTGCCTTCTAGGAAGTAAACTCCATGCTGAGAGCAATGCCTAACACCTAGCAGGAAAAGATTTATTCTATAAGCCCATAAGCAAAATACTTAGCAAATTCTCCACATCAGTCAAATAAGGATTTGGGCATGTGCTTATATGTAATCTTATCTAAGGAACATCATAAAACATAATAAATGTTCTGCATTTCTCCTGGTACATCATGGGTTTTAGGAAAATAGTTCCACATTAGTGCTCATGCTTTAGGTAACTACCCATAATTCTATAAATCTTGAAGTAAACACATTTTTTACCCAGTAGCAGACTCCCTTAGTTTTCTAATCCATAATGGCAGATAAAAGCAAAATCAGGACACATTAAAAAAAAATTTTAAGGAATGCCTTATTTTGGATGCCTTTTTTTCTGTTGTAGATTCAATGCTTACTTGGTACTTTGTTGTATTTCAGGTAGAATATTCATAATAGTATTACATATGGAGATAGATAACAAGTAGAAATATTTTAGAAATATTGTACATGGTCCCCAGGTTTATTAATTTTATATAAAATTAAGAATTTGTAAAGAATGTCATAACATTTTTAAATTCTATTTTCCATTCAGATTAGTTTTTCTTTAATAAACAACTATCTTCAAAGATTGTAGCAATCAGTTCTAATTGTCTTTATTTAGGAAGTTTAAAAGTCATTTCTTGGAGCTCCTGGGTGGCTCAGTCATTAAACGATTGCTTTCAGCTCAGGTCATGATCCCGAGGTCCTGAGATAGAGCTCCACACTGGGGTCCCTGCTCAAGAGGAAACCTGCTTCTCCCTCTCCCTCTTCCCCTGCTTGTGTTCCCCTTCTTGCTGTATCTCTCTCTGTCATATAAATAAATAAAATCTTTTTTAAAATTTCTTGTTTTCAACCTTTTTTTTTTTAGAGAAACTTTAGTTTTACAACAAAATTAAGAGGAAGATACAGAGATTTCCTGTATACCCCTTGCCCCCATGCATAGAGAGCTTCCCCATTATCAACATTACTCACCAGAATGGTACATTTTTACCAAGGATGAAACTACATTGCCATATAATCACTCAAAGTCCATAGTTTACTTTAGGAGTCATTCTTGGTTTTGAACAATTTTTGGATTTGGAAAATAGTATAATGACATATATGTACCATTATAAAATCAGGACTATTTTTATTGTTCTAAGAATCCTCTGTGTTCTGCCTGTTCATCCTCCACCTTCATCTTTTTATTAGCCACTGATCTTTTTATTGTCTTGACAGTGTTGCCTTTTCCAGAATGTCATATAGTTGGAATCATACAGTATGTAGCTTTTTCAGATGGGCTTCTTTCTTAGTAATAAAGATTTAAGTTTCCTCTGTGTTTTTTCATGGCGAGATAGCTCATTTCTTTTTACTGCTGAATACATTCCATCTTCTGGATCTACCACAGTTTATCCATCTGCCTACCAAAGGACATTTTGATTGCTTCCAAGTTTTGGCAATTATGAATGAAGCTGCTGTAAATATCCATGTGCAGGTTTTTGTGTAGACATAAGATTTCAACTCCTTTGGGCGAATACCAAGAAAAGCAATTGCTGGATCATATGGTAAGAGTAAGTTTAGTTTTGTAAGAAACAGCCGCACTGTCCTCCAAAGTGGCTGTACCATTTTGCATTCCCAATGCAGTATATGATTTATGATATTGATCCACATCTTCACCAACATTCTGTGTTATCGGTGTTCTGGAATTGGCCATCCTTATAGGTGTGCAGTTGTATTTCATTGTTGTTTTAATTTGCATTTCCCTGATGAAATATAATGTAGAACATCTTAAATATGCTTATTTACCATCTGTATATCTCTTTGATGAGGTATTCATTAAGATCTTTGTTCTTTTTAGTAGTGTTGTTCATTGTCTTATTGTTGAGTTTTAATAGTTTTTTGTATATACTGGATAGTAGTCCTTTATCAAATGTGTCTTTTGAAAATATTTTCTCTTAGTTTGTGGCTTGTCTTCTTGTATTATTGACATTGTCTTTCACAGAGCAGAAGTTTTTAATTTTAATGAAATCTAATTTATCAATTATTTCTGTCATGGATCATGTCTTTGGAGGTGTATCATGGTCATATCCAAGGCCATCTAGATTTTCTCCTATGTTATAACCTAGGAGTGTTAGTTTTGCATTTACATTTAAGTTCATGATCCATCTTGAGTTAACTTTGTGAAGGGTGCAATGTCTGTGTTGAGTCATTTTTATACATGTGGATGTCCAGTTGTTCCAGAATCATTTATTGTAGAGGCTATCTTTGCCACATTGTATTGCCTTTGCTTCTTTATCTAAAGTCAGTTGACTATATTTACGCAGGTCTGTTTCTGGATTCTATTCTCTTCCAGTAATCTACTTGTCTATTCTTTTCCCAGTAGCACACTGTTTTAATTACCGTAGTTCCACAGTATGTCTCAAAGTTGGGTAGTGTCAATTTCTTTGTTCTTCAATACTGTTTTAACTATTTTGGGTCTTAGGCTTTTTCATGTAAACTTTAGAATCAGTATGTTGATGTCCATAAAATAAAGGTTGTTATTTCTTAAATCTGAAAGAATCAAATATAAGTATTTTCCAGGTCAGTCAGTGTGATTGGTTTAAAGGAATAAGATATTCATTTATTACTCCTGTAGCTATGTATGAGAGAATTTTTAGTTATTTCAGTTCACATAAGAGTATTGTAGCCCCAATGTCATATATACTTTAGTACAATATAATTTGTCATACAAATTCTGAAGTTTCATAGTCTGTTTTTTGAGAAAAATAGATGTCATGGATCTCACTCCTTTATGTGGGTATGTGGGAGGTATTTGAGGAACCAGGAAATCTGTCGTCTTCTTTGGTTAGCTGGATTCCCACTTGATGTAAGGAGCACAGTGCTGTGCCAATAACAATTGTCTTATATATGTAAATAGCCATTATCTAGACTAGAGAAACCCCTGCTACACTAATCTAAGGCTCTACAGTGTCGGGAAAAAGAAGTTGAAACTGCCACAAGTAAATTGAAAGAGAAGAACTATTGCAAAAGCTCTACACTGACTTACCATTTCTTTTATATTATTGTTCTTCATTGGTAAGTTTTCTACATCTGCATCAAAACTTCCTGTGGAAGGAATTCTTATTGATGCAGTGAAGAGTATGTTTACGTCTCCATATTAAATAGACTACATTGCTTCTTTTCCTAAGTACCCTGGTAGTTTATGTATCTCTTAAATATACCAATGATTGCTTGGCATGTATTATTGCTAGTTGTGTACATGTCCTGTGTCTCCAATTCTCTTGTAAATTCTTAACAACAGAGAACATGTAATTTTTTTAACTTCAAACAGTGCATTGAAGATTGCCTTACATATAACACTTGACTAATGAATGTCTGGTTGGGCTGTTAAATAAGAAATAAATCCTATAGTCAGTGGATGGACTTGCCAATTTTGATGATTGCCAACTCAAGGTTCTTCAGAAAAAAAAAAAAAAACTAGTAGGATGTAAATATATACAAAAAAATGTTTTGGGGGCACCTGGGTGGCTCAGTGGGTTAAGCCTCTGCCTTTGCCTCAGGTCATGATCTCTGGGTCCTGGGATCAAGCCCTGTATCAGGTTCTCTGCTCAGCAGGAAGCCTGCTTTCCCCTCTCTCTCTCTGTCTACTTGTGATCCCTCTCTGTCAAGTAAATAAATAAAATCTTAAAAAAAAAATGTTTTATAAAGAACTGGCTCATGCAATTATGGAAACTAAGTCCCAACATCCGTAGTTGGCAAGCTAGAGAACTGACACTGTAGTTTAAGTCCAAATGCTGTCAGGCTTAGGATCCGAGAACTGATGTTACAGTTTGGGAATAAAGTCAGGAAAAACAACAACAACAATAAACAATGTTCCAGCTCAAAGCAGTCAGGTAGGAGGAGTTCCTTATTACTCACAGGAGAGTCAGTCATTTATTCTATCCAGACCATCAACTGATTGGATTAGGCCCATCCACAGTAGGGAGAGCAATCTGCTTCATTAGTTTACCAATCCAAAGGTTAATTTTATCTAAAACACTCCTACAGATTGAGGTTTGAATAAAAATCTGGTCACACTGTGGCCCAGTCAAGCTGATACATCAAATTAAACACCAAACCAAGGAATTAATATTTTTATGTGTGAATTATATGTAAATTTATAAGTAATTCTCACACTGTTCACATGGATTATGATGCTTAGACCATTTCTTCCCTGGAGAAAATGTGCCCCTTCCCCTTTCATTACTTCATGCTGGATGGCAGTCCTTATTTCTTTTACTTTCACTCCAATAAGTGACTATCTAAAAGATCCTTTGAAAGACCAATAAATCTGAGTTTTGTGGTTGCTGTTTTTAAAAATTAGTAGTGTTTTAAAAATAAATGATCTGTTTTTACTATTGGATAAGAACTACAAATCTTTGGAAAACTTGGGACTATTTAGTTCTCTTGATATATCTAAGATATTCATGTTGCATATAGGCATTTTTACTCATTTACATCAGTATATTCATTTTTATACATTCACTTTTTTCTTTTACATAAACATAAATGTGCCTTTCAATGTACATTATGTATCTTCTACTTTTATGAAGCAATAATGAGGTGAGGAAAGACAGATAAGCTAGACAGCTATTTTTCAAAGAAAGAAATGGCAGCCTTTTGTTCTGGAATGCCATTTACACTTATGTAATATTTTTGAGTGTCTATCAGAGCAGGTTAGTGATATAGTGTTCAATATTTCATAATGTGCCTGTATTTTTTTTAATCTCTGATGACCTTTTGACATGACCTTTATATGATTTAAAAGAAAGGTTCTCAACTTTTCTATCATCCTCTTAGCTGATATTTATAAAAATATGGAAATATAAAAAATAAAGGTGAAAATCAAGTATTCGTGCAGTGAATTTAAGAAGAGAAAGATAAGATGAATGAATAAGGCCTAATTACGTTCATTGGGGGTCAAAACATTGACTAGAAAACATAAAAATTTAACAATAACGCAGCAATAATTGCTTGAATCATGCAAATTAACCACCTCAAAATTCACCAGATTATTAAACTTTAGCTATATGTTGGGTATATAGACTGAACATCATTGACTTTTATTTTTTCTAATATTTTCCTTATTTTGGGAGTGCCAACCAAATGGGAAAAAATATACATATATACATATGTGTGTGTGGGTGTGTGTGTAATCTTTTTCTCATCTTAGAAAATTATTGCCCATCAAAATGATGAGGAAAAGCATAGGACTTTCTCTTGTTTTAAACTTTTACTCCCACTTTAGCCTTTGATTTTTGGTAGCTTTCTTACAGGGAATGAATTTTGCCCACTATCTCTGTTTTTAACAAGCCACAGTTCAAAAAAGCCACAGGGAGCAGTTTGTATCCTCCTGTCATGATTCAGGGGTACTGGTTCTTTTGGGATTACATGTCTTGGATCATCCATGATTTGAGTGGATTCATTATCTCCCATTTTCAGGAAAATTATATAACTCTAAGGGTTACTTTATCCTGATGGTACATTGGGGTTTTCCCTTGGCTTATTTCTTACCATGAAGAATGAAATTGATGACTTTATTCTAATTCTTCTCTTAAAGAATAAAATCCATACACCCTAATTTCAAATAGATGCTTGTTTGTTTTGCCAAATAAAAGTTTTTCGAATATTATGACAGAATCAATAGAGGCAGAATGAACTAGATAGATTCAGAAAATTTGGGTCATATCCCAGCTCAATCTATTTTTTTTCTAAGGACTTATTTTATTTCTTATAATCAGTGGCACATAGCATCCACTAACATAATTCAGTCAACTCGCTGTACAAATGCTATGCAAAATTGTTTGAACCTTTTTGCACCACAGAACTCTTTGTTTCTAGTATTGTTTTAGAGGATTAAGCCCGCACAGCTTTACATTCTAATTATGTATGACTCTACATACATCCATATATATATATATTATTTATTATATATATATTTATATATAAATATATATTTATATAAATATAATAAATAAAATAAAATAAAAATATTTTTATTTTATTTATAATATTTTATAATTTATAAATTATTAATTTATAATTATAATATTTTATAATATTTTATTTATAATAAATAAAATAAAATTAAAAATAAAAATAAATATATATATAGTTATTTATTATTATTGGTTTTTTTTTTTTTTACGTAGAAGATACTTGAATAATAAGAAAAGACATGTAAGGCTCATTACAGAGTGTAGTTATAAAGTCTGACCTTTGATAAATGAAAAGATCCAGTGTTTTTAGATTGTAACTATTTGTACCTCTGCCTCCACCTCTTTACTTATAAACTGTTAGATACATTTGCTCAATTACAGCTACCTTGTTTTTAATTGTTGCATGTCAGATTGATTGATTGTTGTCCATTTCTAGCAGTCAGCAGCAATGCTTTACTGCTTCATGTTATGAATCAGTTTATATTTATTTGATTTTTTCTGCCCACCATAAAGTAGCTGCTTGGAAATCCTGTTACTGTCATGAAGCAACCAACTTATCTAACTTATGTATATCTGAGAATCAATAAATATCACTTCAAAGTCAGGGGACTGACACTGTTTTAATGTAAGGAGTGATTACTCACGCTTTCAAAGCTAACTATGAATTTGGCCCTTAGCAAACTTTTTTTTGAATGGATACAGCATAATCTGAGAAGAACATTTTTGTATCTTTGTGTTGTGTCCTGCTTTCCTTGGGCATTGTTAAACTCCAGAGTGCACCAAGTTCTTGCACATCTATGGGTGTCCAATGGATGGATGAAGGTTTGTCTACACCACATTAATGTGGGAGTGAGTAATGAAGATAATAATACATCATATTTTGTAGCTCTTAAGAGCTGAGTTGCAATACTCACTCTACTATGTAGTAACTGCATTTCTTTCTAATATTTTCTGGGAGCTTCAACAGCCACATTTATGAAGCTAATTAAATATGAATCTATAGTATTGTTATATTCTAGGATTGTATAAGATTGTAAATGTAATGGTTGACATATTGTTTGCCACATATTGCATGCTCAGTAAAACTTATTTTTTTATTTTCCTTCCCTAGCTATCTAATAATGGTCATCTTGTATTCAAATTATAGACATTTAATTTCAAAATTCAGTAATAGTAGTGAAGTTAGTTTATTATTACCACAAAGCTGATTTAGAAGTTTATCATACACCTGCCTTCAAAGAGACTTAGAGCTCTTCAAAGGGCTATTCATCTTTAAGAACAGGAATTATTTAATATACCTACTATGTCAAGAAATAAATTGTTACATGTATATATGAGAGACCAAACTCTGGCTGAAGTATGGCGTTATCATTTCAAAGAAAGAAAATTTGAAATTAGAATGCATGATAAAAATCAAGCCTTGTTGGGCACTGGAAAACACATACAACTCTAAAGTATGGAATTCTAGATTCCTTGCCAGTTGAAAAGGCATTTATATTAAATAAAAATGATGTTAGGTAAAAAAAAAATCTAAAATATTTCAACCATACTTTTAAAAACTATTATTAAAGGGCACCTGGGTGGCTCAGTTGGCTAAGCATCTGCCTTCGGCTCAGATCATGATCATGGAGTTCAGGGATGGAGTCTTGCATGGGACTCCCTGCTCAGCAGGGAGCCTGCTACTCCCTCTCCCTTTGCCCCTCTCCCAACTTGTGTGCTCATGCTTGCACCCTGAAGGAAATAAAACCTTTTTTAAAAAAAGCTATTATTAAAAAGACCCTATTTTACTGGTTTTTAGAATCAATACATAGTTACTAGAGTGAGTAGAAGAAACAAACCAGAAGTGTTCTTTGTGCTGTGACACTTGGATGTCCCATTAATTTTGAATAAGAATATTTAGTTGTAGGAAAAGGGATAATTTCCTCTCCTTTTATTTTATTTTTAGTCCCAATTGATCAGGGCTTCTCAACATTAATAAATCTCAAATGAGCAAACATAGTTATGTCGTTACTTATGTTCTAATACAAAACATTGTCAGTAGCTTTCAGTAATGATGAAAGTCAAGAAGCACATATAGCAAGATTATTATTCTTTCTTATTGAGATATCTATGGAAGGCTGATTTTTTTAAAAAAAATCCATTTAGATTTATATTTTTATAATGAATTTGTTACTATCTTAATTTTCTAAAAATGGAAAGCATACACTTCATACACTAGCTTAGAAGTTATATGAAGAAATGGAAAAATATCTAAAGTAATGCACTGGGAATGGGTGGATTCTGTCAAATATGTAGATTCTGGTTCTGTCCCTGATTAGCTAGCTGTGTCATTTGGGGGATGTTCGTAATCACGTGAAGTCCACAAAATATTTGAGGACTAGAGAGATAAAATGTATTTTGCATTATTGGTAGCATTAAAGGCTTGTTTCTTTGTTATTTCTGGAAGTTAGGGAGTTTAGTGGCTGAAATTCTAATTAAGTAGTTTGCCTAATAGTCCATTACAGAAGGAATGTAGGATTGAACTAAGAAGACGTATTTCAGGGATAAATAAGGTAAAGCATCATCAAGGTATTTTCAGGCATAGAACTGACATACCTTGAAGGATGACTGGATGTTGCAGAGATGCAAGAGGGAGTCAAAAAGAGCTTCAGTGAGATGCTTACATTAGCTATAGAACAGAACTGAAAATTTGGAATACATAGTGGTTTGGAATGAAAAGTTTGGGAATTCAGGCTGTTCAGTAAGGCTGTTTGAAACAGTCTTAGAAATTGCCTTTCCTATAACCCAATGCAAGTAAGTTAAGTGTAGTAAGAATCAAAACAAAGGGAACACTTCAAGTGGTAATCAAGTAAAGGATAAACCTTAATGTCTTATACTTTTAAACTGAATGTCAAAGTAATAGAAGGCTTCTAAATAGGGGACAAGCATAGTTCCACCCCCTGGTATCATGAGAATTGAGTTCCCAGTACCTTAAGAATCCTTATTAATACTCTTGAGTCTGGGGAGAAGCAAACTGAATAGTGCAGCATTTATTTTCTCTTTTTGTTTGAGAATGAGTGGAAACGGGGCTGGGAATAAATAGGTAGGATGGGAAAGATAAATGAAGGAGATGACTCTCTCTAAATAAATTAAACTCTCTAAGGCTATTCTTTTTTTTTAAGATTTTATTTATTTATTTATTTATTTATTTATTTATTTATTTATCTGATGCAGAGAGACACAGTGAGAGAGGGAACAAAATCAGGAGGAGTAGGAGAGGGAGAAGCAGGCTCCCTGCTGAGCAGAGAGCCTGACAGACATGGGGCTCGGTTCCAGGACTCTGGGATCATGACCCCAGCTGAAGGCAGATGTTTAACAACTGAGCCACTCAGGCGCCCCTCTAAGGCTATTCTTAAACTGAGTAAATAATTGGGATCACATAAAAATTGTTCTTCCTTCTCTGTCCCTGACACTTACGGGGAATGAACTTCTGTACAGATATTTTTAAAACTCTCAGAAGAAAGAGCATAACTCATTTATTCTTAAATAGATTTCAGCTTTACTCATCTGAGATTTCCACATTCTCTCTTCATCTACTCCAGGCCATACTCAGCCCTCAAACTATAGCTTGGAGAGGAAAACAAACTGGCCTCAGATATAGTGGGAACAATGACAAGAAGTATCACGCAGTCCTCAAAACAAGTTTCACTGTTGGATGGATTTGGCCCAAAATAATTAAGCTCACAAAAATAATAGCAGCTAATGAAGGAAATATCATATGCCAATAAGTGAAAAATATCTTAAAACAGATGAAATAATAAGAAACATAGTAACCTGAAGTCTAAGAAGCCAGTTCAGGGAAGAAAAGAACATTTCTCACAACTGCTTCTTGGTACATAAATTGGCATAATAAGAATATAATTTAGTAAAATTAGAGCTCAAACACTAAATGATTAAACAACACAATGAAATAAAAAAGGGGATTTCAGACTTAAAAAACTCAGAATCAACACACCAATTTGGTTTTTATAGTTAGAAAAAAACAAGAAAGAGAAAATATAGCCCTAAAAATCAAATTGCTGTTACTGTGGAAAGCTTGAGATTATTGTAATAGTTGCAAAAACACTTAAAGATATAATATATTTCCAGAATGCAAAGATATAATATGGGAAATAAAATGCACTTTCTTAAAATAAAGGAACAAAATATCAAAAAAGGGTCCTATGTTCTAAGGAATTTAAGAAAATGGAGAGATAAATTCCCATACAACAATTATTTTTCAAAGATAAAGGAAAGAAAAATTATTCTTTAATACAGGCAAAAAAAAAAGGCAAATTAGTTGAAAAGGATCAAACTGGTCTCAGGTTTGTCTGTTTCTCTCTTATTTTTTTTTTTAAACAAGCAAACAGAGTGAATGCTAAAAGATAATGTAGCAAAGTCTACAAAATCTGAGGATGAGAGTGCCTTGAGAAATTTATTGCCAGCATACAGCCCGTTTAGGGTTAGAATCAACAGACAGACCTCTCCAATATGTAGAAATTCAATGAGTATAGCGCTCTGGAGTTTTTCTTCAGAGTGAAGCAGATTATCCACTTGACCACTACATTTAGTCAAATGAAAGATGAACTTATATGTGGAACTTGGTAGAGGAGAGGTTGTATTAAAGAACTAGTGGTAAATTCTGACTCAATAGAACTTTCTGTAAGGATACTCATTTCATGTTCCTAACTTGGGTCACAGCATTTAGTCTGATATTACACTGTCATCTTCATGCTTTTTTTGGTGATGTTTGAAATGTTTATAATAAGAATATACCATTTTTACAAAAGCAACTGAGTAATTTGCTTAAAAATGGGAAAAAAAAAACAGTAGCAACTATCCTACAATATCAGTAGAAATTAAATCAGGTAGTAGGAAAATGAATATTGCTCTTTTCTGTACTTTTGTGTTTAAGACCATCTTTTTTTTTTTTTAATTAGAAAACTTAGTGGAGGATTTGACTGAAAGGGATAAATAAAACCCAAAGTGGAGATGACTTAAGCAAAGTACCAATAGAGTATCTGAGACAGAGACCTGAGGACACAACTCATTTAAGAAACAGATGGTAGAATAAAATTAGAAAATACTAGAAACCTTGCTCACTTTCTCCTTTTAAGTTGGTGGGCAAGCTGAAAATTGATGAGAAAAAAGTAACAAAAGCCAACAGAATAAAGTTTCTTTTCTAATACTGGTGTCTTTCCCATTTCAAGAAAATGTATTTATACTTTACTAATTCATGATATCTTGTCAATGATTAGGCTCATTTAATGAGTCTCTAGAGGTGTACTTCCATTTCTGCAAATGTCTTATTGTTTAGTAGCTATACAAATTCTCTAGCTCCCATTTTTTTTCTGAATGACATTCTTTTCAGAAACAACTGCTAAAGTCACAGCTCCATTTTCCTTTAATTTCCTGTTCCCCACACCTGGGATTCCAGGTTCTGTTCATGGATTTAACTCCACCCTGTCATACTGGGTCCTCAGCAAATGTATTCAACTCCTTCTCAATCCAGTGTTCAGCAGGAAATTGACAGAACAGAAAGAAAAATTACTTTTTAGTTTCTTTTCCCAAAGAATAATACAATTGCTATTTATTTATTATTTATTAGGGAAATACTTTTAAAAACCACTTTAGTTTGTTCATGTGAAAAAGCCTTCTTAGATTAGAGCACATCTAGAATTATGTATCATGTATATTATACTAGCTTTATTTTTTTAAAGATTTTATTTATTTATTTATTTATTTATTTATTTTATTCGACAGTGAGAGAGCAGCAGCAACAACAACAGAGGGAGAAGGAGAAGCAGGCTCCCTGCTGAGGTAGGAGTCCAAGCTGAGAGTAAATCCCAGCACCCCAGGATCACAACCTGAGTGGAAGGCAGACACTTAACTGGCTGAGACATCCAGGTGTCCCTATGCTAGCTTTAAATAATGCATTTTATTACCAAGTTCTTATATAATGGATCAATGTTTGAAACTGATCTTTACATTAGGATCAATTTGTCTTGATATTTTGAAAATCAGAAAACTTTATTTAAAATAGATTTTATTAGGGGCTCCTGGGTAGCTCAGTGGGTTAAGCCTCTGCCTTCCGCTCAGGTCATGATCTCAGGGTCCTGGTATCCAGCGCAGCATTGGGCTCTCTGCTCAGCAGGGAGCCTGCTTCCCCCTCTCTCTCTCTCTGCCTGCCTCTTTGCCTGCTTGTGATCTCTCTCTCTGTCAAATAAATAAATAAAATCTTTAGAAAATAAAATAGAATAAAATAAAATTAAAAAATAAAATAAAATATAAAATAAATAAAATAAATAAAATAAAATAAAATAGATTTTATTAGAAAAAACAGCCACTAGGGGCACCTGGATGGTTCAGTCATCAAACATCTGCCTTCAGCTGAGGTCATAATCCCAGGACTCTGGGATCAGAGCCCCATGGCAGGCTCCTTGCTGAGCGGGAAGCCTACTTCTTCTTCTCCCACTCTGTTTGTGTTCCTCTTTCGATGTGTCTCTATCTGGCAAATAAATAAATAAAATCTTAAAAAAAATCCACCAAACACACGCTTCCTTTGCTAAGAATGAGATTTAAACTCATTTTCATGTCACCTAGGTAGTTATCATGAAAATCAGATGATTATAAGAAAGGAAAATTACATATCTCTCTTTCATTTTGATACATGAAAAACTCTTAATTACAATTTAAGTCCTATATTTAAATTTCCAATAACCTTTATATGGTTAAAATTATTTATCAATGAAACATGTATAATGGCCCAAATAGGCAAAGTAGTATCTCCCTTCAGTGTAGCATTTACATTAAAATTAAGAATAACATCTCCTTTACATTTTTAAGAACATAGTATTTATTTTTTACATTCAGTTTGACAACCTCGATGAGAAGTACAACCAAAAGTTACACTGAGATCTTTGAATTACCATTTATTGACCTAGTGTAACCAAAACAAATTCTAAAAATGTTAAGAAAAACCAAAAGTATTGTAAATTGGAATTTTCTTACTCAACTAAATAGATGTATCATTGCTGTGAATAGTAATTCAGTAAAACACCTAAATGTATCTGATAACAAAGTGTTCTTCCAGACCTGTTTAATTGGCATGGAATACACAACATGAGGACAGCAATTCTCAGAGTCAGAGATACAGATCCTTAATCTAGTAGTAATGAATTAAGGCATATTCAAAAGGACTGTGATTGGTGAGAATGTCAACTCTAGCAGCTGAGGCTAAGACCTGGATCAGGCTTTGCACAGCCTGGAACTGGTACTTGGTCAGTAAGGCCCCATGGTCATAGACAGGGATAGATGTGGAAGATCAGGTTGAATTCTCACATGAGGCCTAGAGGCCACACCTGGACTCAACCCCATAATCAATCAACTTAGTGATGGAAGGAACATTTTAGTATTTGCTCTAAATAACCTAACTTATCTATGAGGAAATGTGTTGATTGCAGGTAGGTTGCTGATACAGAACTAGAAATTTGGGATGCACTATTCATTCTTTCTCATTCTCTGTCTCTTTGCATGTTTGTATAGAAATTAAAATCATGATTTTATCAATTTACTTGCAGCAGAATATAAGGCCTACAGATATCAAGTATTTTCAATATTTAGTGCTCAGTATTCAGGTATCTACTGAAATGCCCTGAAATCATTGTGGCTTGAATGTAATCTACTGTTTCCTGAGGTACTGGACAGTGCAGCCCCAGAAAACATATGGTTCGCCCAATGTGCAACTTGGAAGGAGTAGTGTGTGTGCATGTGAATGTAAATTAACATTATAATTAAATAGCTTTTTGGAGTATCAGATAAATGACTATTCATTTAGCTATTCATTGTAATCCCTATGATTTTCTGATTCTTTGAGGGAGCAGTGCCCAAGATTTATTTATTTTATTAATGTATACTTTGAAGACACATTTCAGATATGACTAGTACAATTTAGCAATAAAGTTAACATTGCATATTCACTGATTTAAAATAGGCATCTATATTTGAATATTAATAAAAAATATTTTGGCTTCTGATATGCCAACATATCAGTATCACTTTTTCATTTTGTTTTGCTTTATATAATAATGGTCTTTTAGATTATTCAACTTTAACAACAAACTGTAATGTCCATGTATAATAACTTCTTAAACCAGGCTATGAGTTAATAATAAAATGCAAATCCAATGATTCTGGATATAAATATCCACATAAGGTAGAATTCACACTACCTTTTTAAGAGGAGAAGATTGTTGATTTTTGAAGGAAAAATATACAGAAGTACAAGTAGGTAAGCAACCACACAAAACTAGAGGTAATATCCAGGCTCAAAATACAAAACTCTGGGATTTTTCTTTTAAAGTTTTTTATTTTCCATTTTTTTCAGGGAAAAATAATGTAAACAGATGCTATCTGTGCATATCTTATGATTGTGCAATGTCTTTTAAAATCCTTGTTTCTATTTCTAGCAATATACTTTAATACTTTGAGATTAATACAGATCATGTCTTTTAATCTTCATACCCTATCTCCTATAAGCACAAAAGAAGAACACATGATCAGATGGCCTGCATGATCTTCAATAACATCTATTAGAAATGATGCAAAATGGGTTATTTGGAATGCTTTTAATACTTTGTGTCCTTGAGAAAAAGGAAAACAGTCCCTCACCATCAGCAACAGCCCTAAGGACTATCAATCAAGCTTTTATGTTGCTAGGAGATGTTTAGGTCCCACAGCCGGTCATGGTATTCATGGATTGAATATATGCATTTTGCAAAA